>CACSLK010013932.1:4567963-4601134 GCA_902706635.1 Striga hermonthica | reverse complement strand
AAAAAAAAAAACACTCCATCCATTTAAGAATATTATCATTTTAGAATATATATATATATATATGTGATTTCATTTTGTGCATAATATTACTATCAATCAAATCTTCATAAATTATATATTTATATACCTTTTTTTTAATATTTTTATAATACTTTAGATACCTTTTTTTTCATATCTTATTAAGTGGTGGATACGAGGTCAACCATACTGTCAATAATAACCAGATACATTATGAGTCTAGAGAATCAAATTACAGTCTTCAACATGCCCATCACCGCACGCCAATAATTTGTCTGGAGTTTGAGGACTGATTTGAAAATAACAATGGTGGATATAAAATCTATATATCCATACATGTATCTTATATTATATCCATACGTGTACCTTATATTACATGAAAAATAATGTGATTCTGCAGTAACAAAAATGATGTTTTAGAAGTACCCAGATGCCCGGCCCAGCCCTGCGGGCCTCCGAGCTAAAAAAAAAAGGACCCGGATGTCAGGCCCAACTCGACAGGCCTCCGGGCTAAAAAATAAGGACCCGGACCCTGCACGGACCTTTGCTCGTGCCGGTATCATTTTCTAGAACCGTCATTCTCACTCCCATTCTATTAGACTATTACCCATACAAATCAAGCACAAGACAAATCCACAAATATATTTAAAAATCATTGAAAGTTAAGTGCAAACGGCCCAGGATTTTATTCACGTGCCAGTATAAAGTGAAGTCAGATTTTTCATTAATAAGTTCAAAATTCTAGCACATGTTTATGCAGCAAATTCAAACCTATCAGTAAAGGATTTTTTACTGTTGGATCACACATTAAATAGATCAGATTGAACTTTTCTGTCAGAAAAAAAAAAATATATATATATATATATATATATATATATATATATATAATTGCTAGCCAAGTAATTCAAAAACCAAAACTAATCAAACTTGGATAAACAAGAACTTAAAAACCAAGGAAAAGAAAACAATCACAATGCCTGATCACAAAATTTAAGTAAATCTGAGGTGCTTGTATCGGTGAGATTCCGAATTTTCGTACTCCCGCAAGTGCATCAAAATTTGCAGAGGGTACAACTGCTTAAAAGCCTTAAATAACACGGTAATCAATCAATCAAGAAACTCCTTTGCTTCTACTCAACCACTCTACGAGAAAACAAAGGCATAACTTCTCGAATTTACAATGAAAAGAAGCATCAGCAGTGCCTGCATCATCTGTGTCTAAAGTAGTCAACACACCATCTTTGAAAACGAACCTAGAATCGAACCCTTGAGATATTTGAGATATTTTCCTTGCAGCTTTTCTCTTACTCGCAGCGTGACAATTGCAGTTCAACAATTTTTCGTGATCCTGACATTCAGATGTGTCTTTCTGCTGAATTTTCAAACACTGGCAGCGGTTTCTATACTCGCCGCTGTCTTTTTTCATAAGACCACGAGAATTTTCGCCTAGGAAAAATTTACTTAGTGACAGATGAAGATTTGCAGATAAAGAGGCCACAAAATCGTGAGCATCCTCAATGCCCGAGTCACATCCCTTGAGCTCCCACTCAGCATTTATTATTCTCACCACTATATTATAGAGGTTGACAAAACATTCAGCACAGCATTTGTAAAAGCACACGGCAGTAGGACGACTTGCAAGACCGTCAGGTGTAAAAGTCGTATTTTCACCCGAATCTTTGGGTGAGGCGCAATTATCGGTCAGTGGAGGGTTATTGAGCTGCTCACGGCATTCAATAAAACCATTAGAAAGTTTGACGGAGCCCAGTGCCGGATTATCTGTAGCATTAGAAGACTCTACATGAACTTTGTCCAACGTCAAGGTGTCTTTATCGGGGACTGAAGGCTCGTCTGCCGTAACTCTGACTTCATCACTTGCATCAGCACATCCCTTGTCGACATCGGTTGGCGAATCAGAATTTTCCACAAAGACTTCCCGGTGATTTTTCTCACAAACTTCTTCATCTACATTCAAATCCGGAACTTCTGGCTTGCAGCAATCACCTTCAGAACTACCATCCTTGCGGATATCATTATCAGTTGGCACCAAGCATATATCAGAATTTGCCTCGACACGAGTATCATCCTCTAAACTGAAAAGGAAAAAAAGATATACACAAATCTTGTTTTAGTAAAAATAATAAAGTACTTGAATGAAACCAATCATACAAAATTTTAAATGGAGGGGAAGCAAGATTAGAAAGTTGAAATGCATATACATTTAAACGTAGGGCATAAAAACAGCCCAAGAGGGAGGAAATTCTCAGCTCCTATGGGGGGGAAAGAATGAAATTCCCGCCTAAAAGCCAACACTCACTTTCTTTAGGATTTGCAAACAGTACCTTATGGTAGTGTATCAAACTAGTAGACAGAGGGGAAAAGAAAAGGGAAAGACGTAGCAATACCTGTGCAATGCATGTGCCCAATTGATAACAATATCTTCAAGATAAGCCACTTGTGATAGAATACGAACAAACAGACTTCTATTTTTCCCAGCTTGAATTTTATCATCAATTCGTCTCACAAGAGCTTCCAGAACTTTCCGAACCTCAGAGCAGACTACTCTCAAAGAGGTGTATTCTCCTCTATATGCTGATAGCCCAACTGCAACAAGTCCCCTGACCAAACCAAACTCTTTGGTTTTGATATTGCTTGAGCCAGAAGGAACAGCAGCTTTGTCCGGCGAGTCGATGGGATGAACAATACATGAATTGAAGGGCCAACCTTTCCAGGGCCCACTCGTGTTGGCGGAAGGACCTTCCTTCAACTTGGACGTGACCCAACAGAGTTCAGCAAAATGAGGATAACACAGAATCTGGTGGCCAAATGTGGATATTGCCAAAAGCAAATTAGACTTCTCTTTCGGAGTCTTTTTATTTGACAAAGAAACTTGAGTGGTCGGGCTGACAGGGCTAGGATTCATATTGTGTGATCGGTCAGCATCACCTTTGACTATACGGTCCATGTCATCAGCTTTACCTGAATTCTCAGGATTATGAATTCCACCACGAATTGACTGAACAAAGTGCTGAGCCATATCTTTAGTCAACTTAGAGGCAAAAGATCTAATCACTCTATCATGATTGAATTTCCCATCGAGCTGGACTGAGAAACGCGGCACCTTATGATTTAGTGGGGTCAAGAGGCTGCAATTCGATGTTTCATGCCCAAAGAACTGTCTTATCCTAATAGGTAGCGAAGAGAGTGGTAATTCTGATGTGGCCTGTTGAAAGAAAAAAATTGCATGGGATTTTCTACACTATTCATTCATTAACTAACAATCTGATATAGCCGTGCAAAATAGATCACTTCTGATGGTAAGATATTTTAGTGTACATAACATAAACAAGATATCAAGAATCTTCTGAACCACTCACTATGGGTATTTTCCATCTAGGACACAGAATTCCAATGCCCATACAAATGCGTAGATGTCTTCTATCAGGTAATAGAAAAGAAAATTCTCACACAAACTAACCAACTTCAGGAAAGGTCAACAGGTATCCAAATCATATGCTTTTTACTGAAAGTTTTATACTAGAAGCACAAATTTGGGCATTCAAATACTGAAACCCTAGACATCTAAACAAGCATAGAAGGTGCTCTTAATGTCAAATGAGAAGTTAACAGCTCGTACTACATTGCCAGGTTTGTAATTTTTATATTTCGCATCACAAAAATACTACAAAGTGACCCCAAAATTTAAAGACCTTGAAAAAAAACCCAGCATACCAGAATTATTAAAGATGTATTGACTCGCATTGACTCCACTTGCTCAATGAAAGAGGTCCATATATATGTGGCCTTCTTCGCAGTAGGTTGAGATTGTGGTGCCTCTGAACCAGCAGCACCAGCACTTGGACAAAACCCATTTTCCTTCTCAACTTCACCGTGACAGTCAGAAGATTGAGGTTTCATAGAAGTTGTCTCACAGCCATCTTCAGAGATTTCATCATGTGCCTCAACAGCCCACAAATCAACCATTGGCATGTATAACATGCACAAACTCGAACTCGCACACCTCACTGCCATTACAAGCCAAACTAATTAATAATTATATACTCATCGATCACACCGAGGGAAATAAAGAAAGATTGTTGACAAAGCAAAATACGAGGAGAAAAGGATACAATAACTGTAAATATTGTTATGAAGACAAAGGGCAGAAGGCAAAAATGCAGAGAATAACACCAATTACACTTATTTACTCAGATCGTGCAGCCTAGTCTAGGCTTAATGACATCATTTAAACTCACAATGGAAAGACTCGTAAAAAAAGAAAAAGTGAACAATTGAGCCAAAACATTTTCCTTCATAAAGTTGCAACAAAGCATTGGCGACAAGGTCGCGGGAATATACTGCAAACAAAATGAGACAGGATGTCCAAATAAAAAGACGATACCACATCCAACATATAAGATACGAGAGAATGGCACAAAATTGAACAGGTCAGCCACTACTTTAAACGAACAAGCAAAAGTGAACAATTACATTGCCAAAGGCATATAGTCCATCTAAAAGGGCCTGCATCTATTTGAAACATCTTGCAAATTATACCTGATCAGAACAAGGAAGGGTTCACTTTATACCAAATTGGTCTTGATGCCAAAGAAACCAACTGATATCATATATTACTATAACTTTAATTTTTTTATTTATAGAAGTCTGAAAATTAAAACCTAATACTGAAATCTTCTGTAGGGACAAGCTAAAGTCTTGAATTATAAACATTGTTGAGATCAATTGAAAACTTATTTAGGAAAAGATGTAACTGATATCCAAGAAAAGACAGAAACATGGGTGTCCCAGTGGAATTTGCAAACTATCAATGCACACGACTCCAAATTAGCACCAACAACACTTTTGCTACTTTCCTGCTGAAGTTAAAATATAATAAGTTGAAATTGGAAAGTAGACATACTCAATATATGCGTTAGCCCATGAATCATGTCTCCATGCCCCTCATGGGAGATACTAGCCAAATCAATTTTCCATACATCAATGTTGCCAACATAATAATGAAGAAGACATGAGGCAAGATGCCTCTGGCCAGACCTTGGACTTCCGCCAATCAACACTTGAAAGCCTGATCCATCAGAGAATCCATAAGACATATCCCGCAGCAACCCAGGGCGAGCACTTGTACGCACAGATCTGGAAGGGATAGTATTTGAACAACCCTCGTCAGCATTCTCCCCTATCAAATTAGATGCATAATGGTCACGCTCTCCAAACAGGACATTTGCATGCAACATTCTCTTCTCTATCTCATTTGTAACATCCATTTCTTGAAGCAAATCGTCCAGGTGCAACCACCAACTGTCACTCTGTACACTCCTTCTACCTAAAGCAGAAACAATGATTTCTTTCACCAAACTGCAAGCCTTCTTCAGTGGTGATGGCAACCAGACACGCTCATCCAGGTATAAACAAACCAGCAGTCTCACAAGTGGGACGAGAAGACAGGGGACAAGATGAATTTCAAGAGGTGATGAAACCACGTCATTCAGAGCAATACCACTTTCTCTACGGGAACACGGAGGAGGTGCACATGAAAGAGCCTTCAACCAGTCTCTCTCCTCCACAGAAAAAGCTGGAATAGCAGGACAGTTACTGTCAACAGCTTTACTTTCAGCTGCTGAGAGGACTTCTTGCAAAGGGAAGTTCCTCCGTAGAGAAACTATAGCTGCTTGAGTACAAAGAGCCTGCAAATCAGCACCAGCAAAACCCACAGTTTTCTGTGCCATCCACTTCAATAAGGACCCAGCTACAGGTTTGGGCCACTTTTGAGTGTGCAATGAGAGGATTGCTTCTCTGTCCTTAACAGAAGGCAGTGGAAAATAAATCTCCCGATCAAATCTTCCTGGCCTCCTCAGAGCGGGATCAACAGCGTCCGGACGATTAGTTGCTCCAATTACAATAACTGAACCCCGAGATTTAAGGCCATCCATCAATGCTAGCAGAGTGGAGACAACAGAATTGTGTGTTTGATCTTGCTGCTTAGTGCGGCAGGGGGCCAAACCATCTATCTCATCAAAGAAAATTATAGAGGGCTGAGATTTTTCCGCAACCTGAAATAAAAGTCTGAGCTGGCGCTCGGCATCACCAACATATTTTCCAAGACAATCTGCACCTTTGCGTGCAAAATATGCTATCCTCCTGTCCCCACGAGCACAGGAACCAACTAGTGCACGCACAACCAACGTCTTACCAGTTCCAGGAAACCCGTGCAACAAAACTCCCCGGGGAGGCGTGAGTCCTATATTACTAAAAAACTCAGGGTACAGGAGTGGCAGTATGACAACCTCTTTCATGCACTGAATGACATTTTGCAACCCAGCAACAGATTCCCAGCCCTGGAACTGTTTCTCGCGCTCGGAGTTTTCACCTCCAATGTATGTAGGTGCTATTCTCCACAAATCCCGTTGAAGCCTTTTTCCCTCACGTTTCAGAAACTCTTCATCTTCCCCACAATTCTCCAACCATTTTTCTTCGGCTTCAATATCCTTACGGCTTGCATCATTAGCCATCTTCCTTAATCCTAACTTCAACTTTTTTGCCTTCATTTTCTTCAAATGTTGTGCATATTGTACCCCGCATGGTTGAAATAGACGCCGATGATCAGTGCATGCTATAAGAAATTTGCGGTGATCAAAGATGCAATTCTTAGCCCGCGCACATGGCTGCAAATTGAAACAAATTAACAAGTTTGACAGTAACCTATTCAAATATGAGAAATTAACAAGACAAGCAGCAAAAGGACAAAGCATGAAAATGGTAATAGAAGACGACAGAGAATTCAACAAACAAATAAACAGTGAAAGGGTGAAAGAAGCACAAGGTATAACATATAGACAAACCACTCACTAGGTGGTAAGTTTTTGGACACCGATCAACGCGGCACCCTATGGTAGCTCCAGGTCTCCTACAGCGGCTGCATTTCAGGACCCTTCCTCGGTACAGTGCAGCTTTGACATTTTTCAGGCGGCCCAAACCTGCAAAATAAACCTGAAAACCATTATCAGAAAAGCTAATTGAACATCATCTCCAATATAAGAATAAACAACTACAATTCATGCTCATCACAATGAAGCAAAATGGCAAGGAACGTGAGATGTGTACAAAAAGGGAAGATATACAAAATCTGACAGGTGAAGAAAGGAAAGTGAAAAAAAGCACTGGTCAGATTTGTTGCATACGTCTTATAAAATCTTCTACCTATGAACAACACTGAGAAGATACAACAGAAACCCTGAAATCATTTGAACCACTATATCTGAAATAAAATTGAGGATGAAAGTTTGAGTGATCCAAAATCACCCTTGCCTAAAAGAAAAACAATAAATAAAAACAATTAGAATGACAAAAGAAAAGAGTAAATAAATCCAGCCAACCATTTTCCCTTACACCAAGAACTGCAGATACGAGTCAAATAACAAACTCTCCTTCTCAAAGAAAATTGGTGGAAACTGAAAGATAGATTTTAAGAAATATCAAGCACATCTCAGCCAACCCCGTCAACGCAACATAATGCAGAAATATTTATATCCAAAGCAATTAGCTGACACGCAGATGAAATTTTACATAGTAAACGCAAAGAAGAGACTTGAGTGGCAACAAAATTAACAGGGGAGAATACCATTATAAACTAAACACATGCAAATTGAAATCAATATATATTGGGTTCTACAGTTTTTTTAAGCCACTAAAAATGCAAAAGTTAAGTGCAAAAAATGAATTTGGATCCACCTGATAGTGAGACTTCTCAAGAAAACCCAAATTTTGTCCTACAGACTAAAGCACATATTGCCTAGTCACCCAGTCGTAGTTCGATCCATCAAACAATCTGAATTAAAGAGCATTTCTTAAACAATGGAATTAATATCATAATGCAACAAATTTGGAATATGGAACACACCTCTGGACTCCATACAGCACATTGTTGATGAACCCAAATTCCTGCTATACCAAACCGATCATTGATAGGACCTAGAAGCCGCCCAAGCCATCCAGATTGATCTCCAAATCCATCCCATACATCATAGTTAGGTTCTTCTGAAGCAGAAGATCCACTGTAAGCCTCACTATCACTGCCAGTACCTTCCACTACAAGGATTTTTGGAGGTTTCCCATCTGTGCCACCCCCACATAAACCACAGCGTCTTCCCAATTTTATTCTCGGTTTCCTGTCTGCAACATCTAAAACATTGTAGTTCCCCTTCGATTTGTTAGAGGTCTCGTCTTCACGATGGTTGTCAATGGTTTCATCTTCAGGAGGCTTATCATGATGCACCCGGTCTTCTTTTGCTTGGTCAGCTGTCGCACAATCGACTCCAGCAGCATTACCTTGGTCAGGCAAAGCATCAGATGCAAAGTCTTCCTGCACCGTACAATCTTCTATGGTCTCCACATTCCCATTGGTATCACATTCTCCCAATCCTGGATCCCTTTGAACTGCAGTCTTGTTGTTCTCATCCAACTGTACAGCCACATAGCAAACTTCTAATTCAACTGCATCTGAATCCCGTTCAAGTTCGCACTCCTCTACCTCGTCCTGCGCTGAAGCCACACGGCCTTTTATTCCTGCAACTGCATTTTCGAATTTCAATTCCACCTCCAATTGCAGTCCATCTTCATCATCCATCACTTCGATACCCTCATTCCTGCTCTTTTCTTCACCACTATCCAACCTGTCTCCCAAATCGATCCCCTCGTCTTGATTTTCCAAAACATTCGAAGCTTTAATTCTTCCTGGCCTCTTTGATTTAACAATTGTTGACTTCTCACCCACCGACGCTTCTTTATTTTTGTAGCTCTGCAGTTCCACTTCATCCTTCGAACCATCATGATCATCAAAAAGCTTTCTCTTACCCTTATCTGAAGATTCTCCTCTATGTCTCCTAGAAAATCCTGCACCCATTCCCCTAGATCTCAACCTTGGTACCCAACTACCAATCTGTTCGTCCAAATCCCTCGAACTCGAGCACGGTGTCTCACAATGTGCCCTATCTCCTCTTCTGACCTTATCCACACCACTGGTCATATTCCTATCAACCCTTCTGCGCTTTTTTGGCGGCATAGGTGATGAATCAAGCAACACGGGGGCCTTCCGAGCCCTGCTGCTCCTCCGAAGCTCCAATTCGTTCCCTCCGTTATTGAGCTCGCTTGATTCAGCCTTTTCAGCCCCTCCATGGCTTTTTGTGTAAGCTTTCTCACAAATTGAGTCTAGTTTCTTGTGCTTTTTCTTACCCTTGAACTTATTCCTGAATTTCTGATCCTTCCCTCTCTGAACTACAGATTCAGACCGGGATAAGCGCATACCTGTAACAAGAATAAGAGCAAACAACAGTGCGCGCTTACCTATCTCCTTCCTCTCCTCTGCTTCCCCAGATAATTTCTACACCTCGCACACCATACAAATTTAATTCAAAAAGGGATTTGGTTCAAAGGGTTCCCATCGTCTGAACGAAAGCAAATCGGAGAAAATGAGGCGCGCACAAGACTGAACTTCAGCCACTCGATCATACAGAGGAAACGTCAACGAAACACCATAGAACCCTAGAATTTATCACACTTTTTCATCTCTCTTTTCCTCCGGCAAAGCTCTAGAAATGAGAATTTCAGAGTCACGATTATGATTGTGTGCAGAAAAATTTGTAATTCAATTTGGGAATTTCTTGCACTTTTAGGGCTTTTTTTTTTTTTTTTCCTCGGTGTGCTGTTACAAAAGACTACTGAAGGGCGGAGGTATTGAGAAAGGGTTCTAATCTAAACTCGTTCGGAGAAAAATGGAAAATATATAATGATTTGTGAGGGCCCAAACACTCGAGCTTTACGCGCGTGCATCACACGGTTTAAGCAAAAGGGGAGGAGTGTAGACCCAACACAAGTGCTTTTTTATAGTGAGGTGAAGGGTTATGTTGGTTCATCGGAAAGATTGTGAGAAACGCGCCAACTGGAGAGAACGGGGGTAGTATGGAAAAAGGTCGATTAATACAATTTTTGTCGATTTTTCCCACCTAACGTTACCGCCAAATTTGGAGTATTTTCATTTCCTAGCCCAACCAATAAAATAACATTTTTCTTTTTTTTTTTTTTTTGCAAGAAAGGAAGCAATATTGGTAACGCTTGATCACGACTTGACGGGGTTGAGACACTCCCACGTTGTCGTGAAATAACCACCAACCTGCCCCCTCCGGCGGGCTATCAAATCGGTGCAGTCCACCCACTCCTTGAGCTGCCAAAGAGGCCAAAATGTCTGCCACAAAATTAATTTTCCGATGTCCGTGGACAATCTCTATCTCCCAAGGTCGACCCATCAAAAAATATAATTTAACATTAATTTTAGTTATTTATTTATTGTACTTTGTATAGTCACTAGTATTCCACCTGTGCATTTGCACAAATATAAATAAAGTATTGTATGTTATTTGTATGCTAATAATGATTAATAATTTTTCTTGCACTTTTACAGGCCAAATTTACAATTAAAGGAGCTGGAATATTTATTTTTTTAAAGTAAGTTTATCATATTAGAATTAATGTATATTTTGGTATGTATTTTTTTTTTTGTGAATTATTTATTAATTAGGAATTCAAATACGTTTTTTATTTTCCAAAAGAAGTTAATTTAAATGTAACCACAACAATAACATCTAATCACGTTAAATAGTCAACACATTATATGATCAGCTGTAAGTAAATCAAAAGTTTAAAATAATTTTTGTAATTTTAAAGTGATTAATGTATTGATTATCTAATAATTAAATGAGATGTTACATAAATAAAAAGTAACGATTTTTGGAGGGAAAAATTATATTACCACATAAGTATAATTTAATAGGTTTTATTAAATGCTCATGAGCCAGCAATTATATATATATAGATTCATTTTTATAATTTAATATAGATTTTATATATTTATTTTGAAACCATACTTAAGAATATTATATTGTAGATATTGACATTATATAATTTAAAATTTATTTTACTTACAGAAAAAAGTTGCAGGTGGTGAGTAGAAGCCGATTTCTGTTGGTATGGTTGGGAGGCGAATAAAATTTTTTTGTTTATTATTTTTCAACAATTTTCTAATGTTTTATTGAGGCTTCTTTGGATCAAGCTTCTACCCTTCATTCGGCATTTAGATGATTTATGTTCAACCTCCGGCTTGAAAGTAAGTTCGACGAAAACAAGAATTTTCTTTTCGAGAAATGTATATGCGAGTCGTAGAAAATAATTATCTGATGCTTTGAGCTCCACAAAGGTGGTTAATATAGGAAATTATTTGGGTATTATCACTTGACTAATGTTGCTGAACTCGACAAATGGTGCTTAGGTGCATCTTACTTGTACACTCCAAAAATGTATAATTTAGGTGTATCATACCATTGATACAGAAGAGTTATACTTCTGACTTTCGACGCAACTATCTTTTATTTGTTATGTAGCAGTTTCCCATGAATTTCTTCACTCCACCCTGTGGGCATTTGCCCCTAAGGGAGTTTTAACTGATCGATCAACACACAAACCACACAAGTCTGTGCTAGTGTGCATGAATGGTTAAAATCCTAGTTGAACTAGGATAGTGACCACGAGACAGGGTCGACTTCGCAGCAGTTACTTGGACTAGGCTACAAACAATCATCAAAGGAGAAGTCTAAAAATTAAACAAATGACCCCCAAAGCTATCATCAACTCATCACTTCCATTCTCTTTTCTTGGACAGTACTATTATCCTTTCATTTTTAGTTAAAATTTCTAAAGAGAAGGCCAGCATCAAGCATGCATGAAATAAAAATAACCACAGCTTAATTCCTAAAAGAGCTTTCATCATCAATAATTAACAACATTCGGATTTTCTTCCTACAAAGCTGTGCCAGAAGTCTAAAAACGCTTTCCCTGCCCAGTCCATAAACTTGGCACCTAATACATAAAAAGATAACCCACAACAATACATAGACAGACCAAAAAGCATCGAAAACAAAATCCTAGATTTTATATGTTTATACCGAGAAGCCAATGACAAAATTATCCAGTCTTACTCCCCAACATTCACTAGCTCGTAATCAACAAGTGAGAGATTGTTGTCGGCTTTCACCACAAATGCAGCAGGTTCAGTGACCTCGATGCGGCCCCACTTGTCAACAGCCAGCCTCATGTTCTTCCCCTTGTACATGTCAATCTTTGCATTTCTGATGATAACAGTATTTCCAGGCTTCATCATATCAACTGATGACGAAAAATAGACATGAATGAGAATAATTCTTGCATACTCGAAAGTGCATTTTTCTCATATAACACAAAAAAGAAAGAAAAAAAAAAAACTTTGACCAGTGGGGTTATCGAGAAACGTGAGTGCTTCTACAAGACAGAATAAATAAATTAACAAGCAGTTCTAAGTTTACCAGCACGACAACTAAAGAAACAAGATGGATTAAAGACCCAAAACACAGAAAAGTCCATTGTGAAAATCTCTTGTACTTAGTATAAGCCATTGCAAACAATGAATATTACTTCAAAATACCTGGACTGGAACAAAACGTGAGGAAGCTACAAGCTTAAGACATGTACATACTGATCTCAGGTTCCAAAAGAAGCATGTCCGACATAGTAAAGTAATATTTTAAATGTAAAGTTCCCAGTAAAATGCAATGCATTTTCAGACTTTCGGTCGAGAAAAACAACAAACTGCAGAGTCAATCTCAATCATGCTTGGAAATAACACAGTCAAGGCCTCCAAACCATGTGAAATTGTTTTTCTAATTAAGGAGCTCTGTATTTTCCACATCCATTAATGGTCTACAGCATAAGAAATTGTTGCCACCTCCCCAATATTGTAGGAGCCTCATCAATTTCACCCTCAACATACCGTCTCCATATTTGCTCTAATAAATCCCCAGCCAAGATTAAAATATTAGAAAAATTCAGCAAAACATTTTTACGAACATCAAATCAGAAATTTCAACCTTCGGAAGCTCTTTGTTAATTAAACATAACATCACAAACTACCCATCAATTAACAGGACTAAACTTTATTAAGTACATAATAATAAAGCTAAGAGGTACACTCCAAGACGAAACCTTTATTGGAATTATTTGCAATACAAACAGAAACAGACACAGGCCTCAAAAAAATATGAACAAATAAATAAAGCACACACCCAAAATGTGTAACATCGGATGAATTTGACGCCAGGAAAAAAAAAAAATCACCAGAATTGCACACAAGACGCATCATTTCCCCACCTAGGCCATACCTTCCGCAGATTTCTCACGCATTTTTTTAACACAACAAGCAGCATACCTTGTTCGTTGCGGGCGGTGAAGAGGATGGCGGCGGTCTCATCGCCGATGAGACACTCAGCGACGCGGATGTTGCGGGGGTGCGGCGACACGGCGGTGCCCTTCTGCACCACGGTCTCGGAGTTGACCACCTTCGCCACCAGAGTGTGGCCGCTGGTACCGGGCTTCAGGCTTTCCACCTTCACGAACGTCGGTTTCCTCAAACTCCGGCCAACATTATCCGCCATTTTTTTTTTTCCTGACTGCGGGTATAGGAAAAGCCCTAGCTAGTGTGAGAAATTGTGTGGCGCGCTTGTACGACGATGACTTTTGGGCGTGATTTTGGGGAGGGTTTTAATACATTTTTCATTTTATCCAAATTTGAGTTGGGATCCACTGGGCGTGGGCTCACCGCAGGGGACTAAGGGGGTGATTGTTTATGGTTTGAATAGTAAAAAAACTAGAATTTTTTAATTATGGTTAAGTTTAAGAAAAAGTTGTATGGTTAGTTGTTAGTGGATATATTAAAATAGTATTTAAAATAAAATAGTTAAAGTTGATTTGATGTAAAGTAGGAGAAAAATGATTGGAAGTGATAGTTAGTTAAAATTAGTTAGAATTATGTGAGTGGATGAATAGTGAATTAAAGTTGATGTGATATGTAATAATGATTTGTTGATGTTATTTAATTATATAATAATATTGGAGATAGTGAGGTTGAGTTAAAGTTGAGTTAAATTTGAATTTGAGTAAAAAAAATTACTGTAGGGATGATAAACAATCATGCCCTAAGTGATCAGGCCATTTAGATTTCGCCACGTGTTATTTTCATTTTAACTGGTCTCGCATGCTCATGTGTATAGGGACGGCAATGGGCCCCCGAAACCCAAAACCCGATGGGTAAAAACTCCATTAGGAGCCGAGTATGGCTAAAATTTGGCCCCATGGATCTGTTAATGGGGAAAAAAGTCCTCACATCGGGTCTAGCGGGGATGGGTCCATTCCCCCTCCCCCCCATACCCGTTAACCTATGGGTATAATGTACCCGATATAATTTGACCCAATATATGTTTTGGCCCACCCCAAAAGACTTAGCAGGCAGCAACACTACTAATCCCTAGATATATAACTAATAAGATGCAATCTCAATTCTCATCCTCTTGCTCTCCCAGTCCCACTCCCCCGCCCACCACACACACTCGCAGACTCCACTCCAGGCCGGCAGCTCCTGCGTGTGACCGGCGGCTCCACCGCTCCACCAAGATGGCTGGTTCCGCTTCCGCGGCCGCGCCGGCGCCGGCGCGAGTGAAATTGGGTTTGTGTCACCCGATGGGTACCCGTCACCCACACGGGTGCCGGGTCTGGGGAAAATCTGAACCCGAGACGGGTATTTTCCCTAATGGGGACGGGTGACGGGGGGGTCCCCCCAGCGGGTTTGTCACCCATTGCCATCCCTACATGTGTCAAAGGGGAAGTCGGGAGTTTTAACCGTTTAATCATCGATCTTATAATAACTACATGTTTATATTAAGGGGGGTGTATTTAATTGGGATTTATAAAGACTTTTAGAAACTTTTTAGGACTTTAGAAATCCTGGTGTATTTAATTTAGATTTCTCAAGACTTTTAAAAGTCTTGAGGTATTCAATTAGGATTTTAAAAAGTCTTACAAAATCCAGGTGTATTTAACTAATTTAAGGTTAGGATTTATAAGGACTTTTTAAGATTTGCTGGGATTTCTAAAGAAAAAAACATGTAGGAAATCCCACTACAAATCCCACTTTTAGACTTGGTATTTTATAGGATTCTTTTAAAATCTAAAAATCCTCAAAAATCTTAAGGGGGGTGTATTCGTTTCGGAATTCGAGTGACATTTAAAGACTTTTTAAGATTTAAGATTTTTGAGGATTTTCAGATTTTAAAAGAATCCTATAAAATACCAAGTCTAAAGGTGGGATTTGTAGTGGGATTTCCTACATGTTTTTTTCTTTAGAAATCCCAGCAAATCTTAAAAAGTCCTTATAAATCCTAACCTTAAATTAGTTAAATACACCTGGATTTCGTAAGACTTTTTAAAATCCTAATTGAATACCTCAAGACTTTTAAAAGTCTTGAGAAATCTAAATTAAATACACCAGGATTTCTAAAGTCCTAAAAAATTTTTAAAAGTCTTTATAAATCCCAATTAAATACACCCTAAATCTTATTAAAAAGTCTTTAAATGTCACTCGAATTCCGAAACGAATACACTTCCGACGGAATAGTACCGTAATAGGACCATAGCATTTCACGTATCAAAAAATAATGTTTTCGTAGGTATCTTTGAATATAAATTACCATTTTTTATACAAAAATAATTATGATTGAATTAGTAAATATCTATATTATAAACATTAATAAATCCGTAATTGATCTCTTCATTGTTTTCTTCTACAATTAATTATCATAAACTATTTTATATTTTTCCTATGTTGCAACATGCTACATTCCATTTCTTTTTTAATTCGTAAATCTGTTATTATAAACGTGTCTTCTTTTTATTTTTCAAAAGTTTATAACTTTTGCATTCGTATTTTTCATTTATATATATCAAATTTTAAAGGCCTACGATATGACATTCATATGACATTTATAAAATACAAAAATTGATATGCATCCTTATAAATAAAATATAAGTTTATTTATCTAACAAAATTAAAAAATAAAACTATAAATTTCCGTATAAACCAATAGCAATTAATTTATATTAACATACCATAAAATACTACGGTGGTATTGAGCATTACAATGATATTAAAAACGAAAAGTAGATCTTAATGAACATTATAATTAAATAATAATAAAATATAATTATTTTATTTCATAAAGTTAGAAAATATTATCTAAATGAATATTGTATTAAACTTTGTTATGTTTTCAATTATTATTTGTATATTTAATTTTTTATGTTATAAGAATATAAATTTCTTGACTTATTTCTTTTGATACAAATATTTTATTTTAATTCACCGGTGTTTTTCACACCTAATATATTTACTGCCAAATAAATTAATTATTATATTTAATTTTGACAAAAATAATTTAATTAAAACAAATAATATTTCATAAAAAATATTTTCAAGAATTAAAACTAATATAATAAAACCTTTTACTTTCTTATTAATAAAATATTTATTTAGCAATAAAAACTTTATTTTTTTTTCATTTTTTGTCGGACAATTAATTATTTTATCAAACACCCAGGTACTTCATGAGTGTTGTACTAGTTACATTCTCATATTGGAAATATTTTTGTTAAAAATACTATGGTTTTGTTTTTGGCAAAATAGCTCGCTATATCACGACCTTTTCCCATATTGCTAAAACATCACGACTTTTGGACCTTGGCGGAGAATATCACAACCTTTGATTTCTTTGTAAAACGATACAAGAAAGTCAGAAACCAGCCATCTTTGATACACTATGAGGGAAGATTTGTAACTATTGAGAACAATAAAGAGTGTTTCAAAGGTGATGATACTTTCAAATTTTCGTTAAATGATTTTAGTTAATGTAACGAAGGTCGGTTTTTGACGTTCGTGTATCGTTTTGCAAAGAAATCAAAGGTTGTGATATTCTCCGCCAAGGTCCAAAAGTCGTGATGTTTTAGCAATTTAGTAAAAGGTTGTGATATAACGAGCTATTTTGCCTTTGTTTTTTTATCTTCACAAGTTAATAAATTGTATGTAATAAGAACCTTTAGAACTCTACTTGAGTCTTGTTGACATCCTAGTTGAGCTGAGTAGGACCCGAGATAATATAAGATCACTTAACGAAGAGAAGTGCCAGGTTGATTATTCGAGTTGGGGAGTTAGGGATGAAAATCAGATCCGAAAAGTGTAAAAGCAAGTGCCAAATGAGGATTGAATGCGACACACAGGCCGAATGAAGCCAAAGTAAAGGACCAATCTCAGAACATAAGAGCCCACAAGACCAAGTTCAAGACTTATGACAAAATGAGCCAAAATATCAACATTGAAGATCCAAGCCGAGCACACTAAGACGGTGGCAAATAATAAAATAATAGCAACTTATACCCAAATGGTGAAAGATGGGACATACCCACCAAATACCTGTGTACGTGCATTAGCTTTATAGGGTCATGTGCAACATTTAATATTTGTCACTCATAGCCGCCTCCTTGGGGAGGCAAGCTAGGCTCATGCCTAGGGCCTCTATTTATTTGGGGCCTCAATATTTTTTATTTTTTTTGTATTATGTATTTGTGTTGGGTTTGGCCTATTTATACAAATAAATGAGTTAATGGCTAAATATAGACTTGACTCATTACACAAATGAAATGTCTAATGACAAAATATGTACTTTGTGTGGAAATTTGAGGTCATAAATATTTCATTTGTTTTGTTACAATGTTCGGTCAGAACAAGTTGTGCGAAAATAAATATTAGTTGCAGTGATATGATTTTTATTTTCATCTCCATGTGTATTTGTGACTGCTCGAATATAATTTATTAAAGATCTTTGTAACCCAAAAGGTAATTTATCAATCTCAAAATATAGAAAAAAACAAAAAAGAAAATTTGTTATTTATTTCAATTATTTATTTATCAATAGTCTGGTTTAATTTTTTTCTGCTATGATTTTATTTGCAAATAGCACTAATTACCACACAACGGCAAAATGGAAAATTCGAAGAGAAAAAATTTGTCTAGGACCTCCATATTTCTAGAGACGGCTCTGGTGTCACTTCTATTTAATGCTCGATTGTATTGCTCGATGAATAGTAACCGACTCACTCCTACTATAACATTCCTAAGAATCCATTGTAAAAGGATACAAAAGAATCTATGTACAAAGACATTTATTTCCTCATTAATTGTAGCATTAGATACGAGTACCCGACCTCGATTGCAAATTTATCCAACTTCACTTAGCCTATTTTCATACAAATTCATCTAATTATACCAAATCAAGATAATTTTAATATCGCGTTATAAGCACTAATTTAGTGCTTTGGGTTGATCAAATATATTGGTCAACAGTTTGACGCTAGAGGAAGGACTTTCTACCGTTTGAGGTTATGATTTGCATTGAAAAACACAAGATCCACAATCAACAACACAACCCTAAAAACAACTAACAAAAATGTCATCATCTAGTCAAGAAGCAGAGTCTCAGCCCCAAATGACTGAGCAACCACGTAAGTGTTAGTGTTATATACTGAAAGCTTGGCTTTGGATTATATTACACTTTTACCCTTTATGAATGAGAAACATGTTAGATTAAACAAGTTCTACGTTCTGTTGTTTTGCATTAGAAAGTGTGGGTCGTCATCGGGCAAACCGAAGATCATGCTATCAGTTACTCGCGAAACAGGAATAAGTGGTTCACAACCCAGATGGACATGAACACCCCATCACGAACGGTTGTAGTCAACTGTACAGTTTGTCTTGACTGATTAGTTGCACTAGTACATTTATGTATTGAGCAGGATCTCATATAGGAGCAGTTCGTTTTATACTGATCGTCGTAAACGAACTAGGCCTCGGTTAATTACTGCGTACTCTTAACCCTTAAGATATTAAACAGACATATATGTGTAGTATTTATTACTTTGATTCACATGGGTGAGGCTTAGTGAACTGGCAAATAAACCTGTTGTCTTGGGTAATATTGCTACATGTAGGATGTGCTGTTAGGATATTTACGGTCACCATGTGCGTTAGTTTGATGATGTCCCCGGAGTGAGTTCATGATGGATTATTATGCTAAACCCTGCCGATGGATTAAATTCCGACATAGTAGTAATATGATGAACGAGCGTTAGTTCCGTGAAATAATAATAAATTAATTAATTTTTGATTGTCAGTAATCGAATTAATTAATGGACATTATATCTTAAAAATGGGGAGATAAATTGAGTAATTATTATTGGAGTCTCAATTGTAAATTGGGCTAGGAAAAGGGAGTGCAATAATATTATGTTGGTGGCCAATTTAATATTATTTAATTAATTAAAATAAGTGACTTGGTCCACAAGTATTTAATTAATTAAGGAGCCCTAATCCTAATCTCCTAAGGATCCCTACTGTAGCTCTATATATACATCATTAAGCTCATGGGAAGAGATGAGAATTCCACATCTTGGAAAATCACGCCCCACGCCTCTCTTATCTCTCTCAGTTCTCATTCAAGCTTTATCTTCTTCTTGTTGTTCTACTGGTACAAGATTAAGAGGTGTTTGAGATATATAGTAGAAGACCTTTGGGTAAAGTGAGACGAAATATATTTTGCCGTACAGAACTAACCAGAGGTCCGATCAAGACGTGCAGCATACCCAGACGACCGTCTCGACGAGAGCTTTCCAATGCCGCTGTAAGACGCCGCACGCACCACCGGAATGTCCTAGGACTGCAAGCTTGTTTTCATCCATTTTGCACTCGTTTGATCCGGTTTTCGATCTGATCTTGTTCGTGCAATCCTAAGACGTGATTTGTAGTCAACAATTCATTGGTGTGTTGTGTACGGCCATCCAGAAGATCAGTCATATCGCCATAAATTTTAAGCCGTAAGTTCTCTACGCAAACCTTTAGATCCGTTGTGCATAGGTTTACGTTTTGCTATTGAATTCGTGATTTGTGCATAACGAGATCTTCATTGATCCCAACAGTAAGGCGGCTCCCGCCATCGACTTCACGGTGATGTTGCAAGAGTCAGAGTTTCTCAAAGGCATGACCAGCCGCATGACGCGTGTTATTCTATCTGTGTTACACGCGTCATCTCCACTAGTGATCGACATGCTCAAAACACCGATAAAAAAGACCCTCATCCCGTTGGAGACAATGGCAAAGGACCGATGTAGTCCAAGGCTGCCACCTGATCGCCGGACGGAATGGCGTAGAACCGTAGATCCGACACGGATGAAAGATACCGGAGAAAGTCAGCCAGCGACCAGACGCAAGGACAAATACCCTAACCCTTCGGTCTTTACCCGACTAAGGAAGAAGGAGGTCGATCAGGATCTCAGGTAGAAAATCTTGAAGGACATGTCGTCTAAACGCGGCTCTTATAAGGTTGCCACCTTAAGGAAGAGAATTGTCGAGCTCAAAGCTCGACAGAAATACGGAGGCAAGGCACCTTCATCAACCTCACTATTTTTGAACGACCACGTCCTTGATACGACCTTACCACTGTCATCCGATGTCTTAGCAGCTCACTACCAGAGAAAATCAAAGTACCCCAGATCAGGTTATACGACGGCAATTCCAACCCAAACTCTCATCTCGGGCTCTACGCGTCCCGGATGGACCTGCATGGGCCTAGACTCCCTTAGATGTAGGATGTTCTCCTTAGCATTGGGGCCCAAAGGCCAATAGTAGTACCACTCTCTCTATCCTAACTCTATCTCCACCTGGCAACAACTAAGTTTGTCCTTTATGTCGTTCGGTTCAACGAGCGAGTTCAAAACATAGAATCGTGTCATCAATAGACGTTGTTGGTGTCAGCATACTTGGGTCTAAAATCCAATTCGATGTTTAGGTGGTCGTTGTGCAAAAATAAGCCGACCACATATCAAAATTCTTCTCCCGAGTTCGACAACACGTTATGGCAAATGAGTCCATGTTTGTGCCGACCTTCGAGGTGTCTGGGGTTGCAGCTACGACGGGGAAAGACACCAAACAAACCCGGGACTCAACGAAAGAAGCCCAAAGGGCGCAGATCTGAGCTCTCAAGAAACAACGATAGGAAGAACATAAAGAGAATTATCAAGGGGTATATTCGGCCAGGGCCGCAACTATATACGGGGAGATCTAGAATAATGGAATCCTGCTCGACCCAAAGTCGATGAGAACCGACGAGAGTAGGCTCGACAAGTTGAGGTGTTGTGGCTACCGCGAATTGCACGGGCACAACACCGACCAGTGTCAGAACCTCATCTCGGCATTAGTAAAACTGATCGGAGATCCACCGGTGAGAAAGTTCACTTGAGATCCCGAAGGAAGAAAGAGGGGCTGGCCTGACGGTGACCCCGACAACGATGAGGACGAGGACCCCAATGAGTTTTTTTTATATACAAACACACCTTACTTTATATACTCAATTCCTATACTCAAAATATACCTCAACTCTACTATCTCCAATATTATCAATATAATTAAATAATATCAATCAATCATTCTTACACATCACATCAATTTTAAGTTAATATTCATCACTCACACAATTTTAATTATCACTTCACATCATCTCTCATACTTTTAAGTCAATAAACTTTAATTATTTTATTTTAAATATTATTTTAATATAAATCAAAATTACACCAACAATTAATCATACTCTTTTTTTAAAAAAATTGAGACTGATTAAACAAAAAAAATCTCATTTTGAATATGCAAATTACAAATACGCCCTTATTGTTTCAATTTTCATTGAACCATTTTCCAATGATAATAGAGTTGTAACATAACTTCACACCAATTTTAACAATAAAAACATGTTAATCGCAATCCCTTAATTTTCAGAAGAGTTGTATAGTATTACCAAATTAATTTTTAACTTGGTTTACCGAGAAACACATTACAAATATCAAGAGGGGAACAAACTCTCATTTTCAGCATCAAGCCATCAACTTGAAATCCACATAACAATGCAAATACGAATTGTATCCTATCCTCACTCGTAAGGAACTGGACACCTTTGTGTTTCAGGCCCAGCAACCATGTCTTCCCACAGCAAATCTGAAAGTGCCATTGTCACCTCTCCCACCTTACCTAAATTCATTCAAAAGAAAAAAAAAATGATGATAAAAAACATTATTATTGAAAAAAAAAAAAGCTAAAAAAGAACCTACTCACCATCCCCAATAGCCTTGCCATCCCACTCGACAACCGGCAGCACGGGCAGCGTGCTCCCGACGAACATCATCTCAGCCGACCCCTTCGCCTCCTCTACCCTCAAATTCCGAACTCTCACTCCCGTCAGCCGTCCTTCCCGTACCATCCCTCCCGCCAGCTCGAGCAGTCTCTGGGCCGTGCACCCTGCCAGCACCTTCTCAAACGGCGGCACCACGAGCTCCCGCGAGCTCGTCAAGAACGCCACATTCATGTTCGGGCCCTCGGCCACAAACCCCTCCTCGTCGACCCACACCGACGCGTAGGCCCCACGCTCCTCGGCCTCCATCTTTGCCAGCGCGTTTGGGAGATAATTCACGGTCTTCGCTGTGGCGAAGAGGGGGGGCTTCATCGGGATTTTCGACGTAATTACGCTCACGCCCTCACGGCACTGTGAGAAGTCCTCGTCGATGACAACCGCGTAGAATGCCGGGCTCGGGCATCCCCCCGGAGACAGGAGGAAGTCGCCGGGGCCCACACTCAGCCAGTACCTCAGAGTGCCCTTCCGGCAGCTGGAGGCGGCCGTGAGCTGGATGAGAACGCGCTTGAGAGCCGGCTGGGAATATGGGTGCACGATTTTGGCTTTCGATGCAGAATGCAAAAACCGAGCGAGGTGGGCATCGAGCTCGTACAAATACCTATCGATCTCATATGAAGCTGTCACGACTTATACGAAACTACAATCGCTTTACATTGTAATCAATTTTAGTTGGGGGGATTTTAATGAGGGAAAGTTAGACTATTTAATTACCCGTTGAGAATAATGGCTGTGTCAAAGACACCATGGCCACGGTGGACCATGTGGTCGTCGATCGGGATAACCATCATTGCCGGGTCCAATGTGATTCCACCAAATATGCTGGAATACATTGCTCGATAGTGTTTGGGCCTGCCGTACCAATTTCGTTGCAACTTTGAGAGCAACTGAAAAGAAAAGGAAAAAACACAAGGAACAAGAAGTATTTGTCAAGAATAAGCAGAGATGTTTAGGATTTATATCCTAGATATGTGACAATATCGCGAAAGAAGACAAGACGACGAATCCACGAATCGTTCCTTCATAATTCGAAGCATCTGCAAACAATAATTTGTGTTTAATTCTTTAGTGAAACTACAAATGCGTCAAAAGTAGCCCGACTGGAATACCATTTGGTGTACAATGTATCGTACTTTTTAGACCTTACTGTTCTGTATTTGACACACATCTGTAATAAGATAGCATTTCACACATATGCCGCAAAACAATGATAACAGAAAGTAATAGAAACCATAGTCACATAACTAAGATTGAACAGCGTTCATAACCTCATAATAACACAGGAAAATGCTACGGTCCCGTTACGGAAACCATTCCGTTGGGGTTTGTAACCGTTCGATCATCATCATCATGTAACCGTTGGGGATAGTTCATCAAACGGTTACAAACCCCGATAGAATAGTTCCGTAACGGGACAATATCATTTCCCCATAACACAATATACCAAAATTATCAGTAACCACTCAAGCAAGTGAACATAATTCAAACCATGGACATAAACGACTGATTTATTGGAGAACAAGTAAGACAAAACGCAACAAAGTCGATTACTCTAAGAAATTTGTCTGGTCTTCGAGCCAAGATTTCTAACACAGACCATTAAATCACATTCAGGATCAATTTTAAAAACCAAGAAACTGTAGAAACCACTAATATCTTCAAAATCAGAGCTAAATTGAAGTAAATGGGCACCAAAAGGACTAACATCAAACGACGACGAGAACACTGGGACTTTGAATTCTTCACCATCTTCCACCTGTGGCGCCGTCACTGTGTATCAAGAAGAAATATCCCAATTAATTTAATACGGTGTTGTTTAGGTTCAAGTAATGTTAACAAATACGAGGAAGTTGGGGAAAATTAGGTTACCGGAATTTTCTGTGCAAGAAGATCCAGATGCTGCCATTACACCGGAAAGGAAAAATAGCACAAATTGAGCATAAAGGATATCAGGATAACGAAAATGTGCATAAATGTAAGTGCGTATGTATGTTAGAAATTGGAATTTCGATTTATAGTATCGCGTGTTTGGATACAAATATATCAACTCAAAAACGAGTTATTTGGTTAATAATGGTTAGTTGTTTATGGAATTTTGGATTTTATATTAAAATAATATTTAAAAATAAAATTAATTTAATATAAAAGTATATTTATTTAGTTAATAATAATAATTAACTGTTTGTGAAATTTTGAATTTACATTGAAATAATATTTAAAATAAAATTAATTTGATATAAAAATATGAGAGCGAGTGAAGTGATAGTTCGTTAAAATTATGTAAAATGAATTAACGTTGATTTGATATGTAAAAATGATTGTTGATATTATTTAATTATATTAATAATATAACAAATAGTGGTGTTGGACTGATTTAGATTTTGAATATGAATTGAGTATGAGTTGAAATAATTGACAAACATGCACAAACTAAATATGGGATCAAATAGTTGATGATCGAACTAGTGTTTGTTCAAATTAGTGCCTCGTTAATGTTTGAAAATTCATTTCATTTAATTTAATAAACATAAAATTCTAAATGATTTGGTAAGTTTTTTTTGTTTTTTTTTTCCGTGAAACTATAAAATTTTTATAAAAAACGCACAAATGTACAATCAAGAAAACAACCCTTAACCTTAACTGAATGAGACAACAAAAAACCGAATAAAAATGAGAGGACAAATCCAAAAATTGTTTAAAACCTACATAACAACACTAGACAATTCACTCAGAGGACGACAAAAAACTACCAACTCCAATAATGGAGAATCATCGATCACACACGGGATAATACCTGCTCCCACAACACCTAAAACACAAAATACAAACAAACACACCTAAACAAAAACTAAACAAATTATCCACAACATGCAACCAAACCCAACATTAAGCACCAGCGAACCCACGACCGACCCTCGCAACTGATTGGGCCGCAACCTGAGAAACTGACGAAAAACGCCTAACTGAAGCCGCCCTCCCCCCCCTCCCCCCCCACACACACCACACACACTCCAGGTGAACGTAGAGACATGAAACTATATCAAGAAAGAGAGATCGCCGTTAACAGAAAAGTATCAACATAAAGACCAACTGTAAGAGACTAAGAAGAAATATGTAACAATGTTTTTCTTTAATGAACTTGAGATGTCTATTCTAAAGCACAAAATCCCGATTTATACATAAAAAATCGTGGAAAAAATGATAGTTGTATGGTGTTAGAATATCACTTGTGAGTTGTCTCACATCGTTCATACATGGAAAGTAGACCCACCTTATAAGTCTAATGGGCTACTCCTCCTTCCACCAATTGGTTTTAGGATGGAACCCCATTTGTGCTTCATATGGACTTTTCCCGCTCATGGTGCGCTTCATGTTAGTGGGCTCGCACCCATTTTTCCCCAAGTTTCTTACATGGTATCAGAGCCGGTTCTATTGGACCGTGCGATGACGTACCCGTTTATGGGAGTCTGCTTCCCCACGTACCCGTTTATGGGAGTCTACTTTTAGTAGGCTTGGGGTACCCAGTTGGACTTGGGCTTCTCGCATTCGTTTATGGGAGTCTGCTTCCCCACGTACCCGTTTATGGGAGTCTACTTCTAGTAGGCTTGGGGCACCCAATTGGGCTTGGGCTTTCGAAGGACTCACAAGTGAGGGGGCGTGTTAGAATATCACTTGTGAGAGTTGTCCCACATCGTTCATACATGGAAAGTAGACCCACCTTATAAGTCTAATGGACTACTCCTCCTTCCACCAATTGGTTTTGGGATAGAACTCATTTGGGCTTCATATGGGCTTTTCCCGATCATGGTGCACTTCATGTTAGTGGGTCCGCACCTGTTTTTCCCCCAGTTTCTTACATATGGCAAGTAAGGGTGTAAAGGAAACCAACTGGACGATTGCTTTATCGGTTGTTATTTCATACTACAGAGAGATTGATAAAATCAGCAAAATGCGTTTTCAAGTGGATCGGCGCTTAGGCTGGAAATGAGATCGACGCAGCACAGGTTGTACGGGTCTTTGGGCTTCTTTCCATAATTTCGAATAGAATTGTTATGGGCCCATTTTTTATTGTTAGGGGTGTATTTCTTTGTCTAAAGGACCGACCCATATGACATGAGCCTGTAATATGCAATAATTTTATGTACAACAAGATGGCCCCCAGGTTTTTCGGGCGTGTGTGGGCTTGGCAAATCGGCATGCGTCCGGGAAGCTGCTTGACAATTTGTGGAACTCTTGGTGATTTTTTTTTTTTTTTTGGTACAATGGAAGGAGGCCGTAGCCTAGCACAAATGTCTTCATATTTTCCGAAAAGTAAGGAGTGTCGATTATGCCTTGACAGCGAATAGGACATCATAAGATGACTTTTCGTTTGAAACATTAGACTTTTATAGTGGGCCTGGTGCTTCTTTTTTAGAATGAAAAGACATGTTCAGGTGTAAGGACGCGTCGATTGGTGGCATACGACATGAACCGATGTGATCGATTGGACCATTGTGTTGCATGTCTTTAACGCGACTAGTTGCAATGATTGAAAAACTAAGACAAGTCATCTAAATAGAAGATTTAAAAATACTTGATGATATCTTTCATATTAATATGCAATAGAGATAATATAATGAATCAAACCGAAATTGAACTCTATGGTAAATTGTGAGAATCAAATTTATTTTTTTAAAGTATCAATTAACCTACTTAGGTAAATTATGAACTTATAGAAAAATGACCCAAGCATATTCACAAGGTATGGTCCCTTTATATTTTTTTTACCCCTTCCTTTTAACTTGTACAACAAAACGTATGTAGGTAAGCAAAAGAAGAGTAGGGGTGACCACATTTGGGCAGCTGCAGAGATTTGGGAGTTGGGGGCATCATTTAAATCAACTTCCAAAATGCTTGCACCCTTTAGGCAATGGCAAATCGGCGTGCCCATTTCTTACATCATCGCACTCCTTTTTTGACAGCCTACCCTCACAGTAACTGTGCCGCTGATGTTCGCTGTAATTATTACTTTTTACATGGCTCGATGTGTGATCTCTGTGCACGGCCCATTTCGGGCCCCATTCATTTTTTTTCACTTACAAATGGACTAAACACGATCGGCTTGGGGTGCTAAATGGGTAATTGGGAATTTTTATTCGATTAAAAATAATTACTATTACTACACTTACTTAACTTTAATGGTAAAAAATTTAACAAGTCACAACAATTAAAAATATGAATAGTCGTGCCTATATAGTGATGTGAAGAAATTATTATATATTAGTTATTACTACTAGTTAAACAGTTAATAAAACCTATTTGATTTTATATATGTGGCAATTTAACATTTTTTTTGTTAAAAAATTGTTACTTTTGATTTATTTAACCTTCTCATTTAATTATTAGATAATCAACACACTAATCACTTTGAAATTACAAAAATCATTTTAAACTTTTGATTACTGACAGTTGACCATATAATGTGTTTACCGGATAATGTGATTAAATTAATGTTATAATTGTGGTTACATTTTAAATTTAATTTATTTTGAAAAAAAAAGTATTTCAAATTCCTAAATAAATAATTCACAAAAAAAAGTGCATACCATAATATACAATACATCCAATCTAATAAACGCAATTTTTTTTAAAAAAAAAATCCAACTCATTTAATTGTAAATTTGGCCTGCAGAAAAGTGAAAGAAAAATCATTAATCACTATATGTATACAAATAACTCAGAATACTTTATTTACAACTGTGCAAATCCACATGGTCGA
Organism: Striga hermonthica; assembly: GCA_902706635.1. Taxonomy (NCBI): domain Eukaryota; kingdom Viridiplantae; phylum Streptophyta; class Magnoliopsida; order Lamiales; family Orobanchaceae; genus Striga; species Striga hermonthica. The sequence goes on along the minus strand of CACSLK010013932.1, from coordinate 4,573,147 downwards.
ATATTAGTACTAATGGTCATATATCAATCATTAATATTACGTAACCCGAATTATTAATCTACATTAATCTTCAATAATCTCCTTAATTAAACACGTCCTATGTACGTACCTAGACTTGTTCAAAACGTTTGAACTTCATGAATTTACAAACGGTTCACTTTCAGTTTCCCAAAGTATTCATAATGCATGAATCAACAATCACTATTAATACCCTCATTCTCATGGAAACCAAATGCACCAATATTCCATATCGAACTTGATTTACCTTACATCAGATTCTTGCTTGTTACAAAGAGCAAAAAGGTGAACGAAAATGGAGACTACTAAAAACTGCTGCACCGGATGCGCTGGAATCGACGACGTTTACAATTGTTTGAACCATGGTAAAACGGCAACCGTCTATCCTCTTGCGACTGTTAAGCCCGAGAGCAAGGTGAAGATCGAGGACAAGGCGAAAGCGGTTACTGGATTTCCGGCGAGTGTTAAAAAGGAAGAGCCCGTCAAGGTGAAGGCGGAAGCATACAAGTTTAATTAATTAATTACTAGGCATGAATAATGAATTAAGGATTTTAAGGAATAATGTTTTTATTTTATGGTTTTATGTTTATGGTGTTCAATGGTATCATCCTAAGTGATGTTATTAAATAAAGTTTGATTGAATAATAATGAATTAATGATATGATCTTGTCTGTGTTTTCAACCTATTTTTATTATCTGTTGAGCTTTTTATCTTGATTTGAATATAGTAATTAGGGTTTTTGCTCAAGTTTAATTCAAATATCCAACAGTCAATCAATCGAAATTCAAGCCCTAATTCGACCACATAAATCATAATTTTCTCACAATTAGATTTGAACAACTTTTCACTTAGTTTATGAACCTCAAAAAACAGTAACATTAAAAATATTCATGTTTGACAAGAGTTAAAAATCAACTCGACTCTACGTAAACCTTATTATCAAACATCGGATACTGAAAAAGCTTGATAGCAACAATCATATGAAAATCGGAACTTGGCAATTAGTACGAAAGGCGATATCGATCATCCACCCTAGCATGCAACCATAGTTTCATACACACACACACTAACAAAAGCCATTACATAACAAAACAAACGACGAAATTAAGTTGGCAACCACAAAGTAGATCTTTCAAACAAACGTATCATTAAGTAGTCCACATGCAATCGAGCAGGTCATCGTTAGCGGGCCATGTTTTCCCATTCTTCTCCAGCCCGGCCCACTGTCCCATGGGCCCATAACCAAACACCGATGCTTCAGAATGGCCGCTGGCCGGAGGGCCATAAACCACCGCGCTGAGGTCTGAAGCTGGCGGCTGAGGAAAATCAAAGAGGGAGGTGCCGTGGCTGAAACCGGTGGGTGGTGCTGATGATGTGGAGAAACAGGGCACGTGCTGCTTTGAGCTGGTCAGGGGACTAATCCAGCTGTCGAGGTCAATCCCGGGCGATGGAGTTGACTTTGGCACCGAGTTGACTTCGGATCGTTTCTTGATGCTGGTGCTACCACCGCCAGCGGCGGTGCAGCTGCCGGAACCCGTTTTTTGGAACACTCGGGAAATTACCCACTCGTCCTATAAAAAAATTCGTAAAAATCCAATTTTGGATGATTATAATTTGATTTAATATAATTTACATAAATAAAATGAATTCACATTTATGTTAGAAGTGAAGTGAATTTTGGTGGTAAACAAATATACTGTAGTAAAATAGTAAAAATTGTAGGGTAAAAGAACATGGCTGGCTAATGTAAGGTTACATCAAAAGCTCATTCAGTGTAAGAAGGAATAGAGAAAGAAGAAGGGTAACATCAAGAGCCATAATTGCGTGCAAGCATAAAAAGTCAACTGGCCCTCTACAGAGGAAAAGCAAAAGAAGCTATCACACATGAAGATTTGACATTTTTTTTTTTTTCTTTTTTATCTTTCAACAAAAAATAAAAAATAAAAAATAAATTGTATATTAGGGTGATTTATTTTTCCCCAGATTTCACAAAAATTCCTGCAGGAAATTACTATGCAGTAAATAAGAAAATGAAAAATCACGAAATCTTCACACAAGAATAAATAAAAATTCACATGTTTAAACATCTAAAAGCTATAATTTGAATAACATACAGAGAGATTCTACGATACCGTTACGAAACCATTCTTCGTGCTTTGTAACCGTTGGATCAACTATCCCCGACGGATACAAATCCTGGCGGAATGGTTCCGTACGCATCAAATCATATAAAGCACAAAACATAAATAAATAAAAAAAGAAACAAAGAACCGAAACTCATGTGATACCTCAGATTTTGTAGAGAGGTAGTGATAAGCAAGCTTGCCGTCGAGTCGAAACTCGTGCATGACCCAATTGGTCTTATCGCCCTTGGGCGCCCGACCCGTGTAGAAGACTAGGGTTTTCTTCATGCCCACCGGCAAGCCCGTTTTGGAGCTGTAGATCTCTCGGTCCTTTCCGGTCGCCTTCCAGTAACCCGCCTCCGTCGCCCGGTTCGTCCTGAGACCGGTCGGGTACTTCCTGTCCCGCAGGCTGTAGAAGTACCACTCCTTTTCCCCCATCTTCGCCTTGCCTGCCCACAGCCCACCCACAATTAAACAAATACTAAAAACATAAAAAAAAACACGAAAAACACGTTTTTTTTCGAAGAAATAAAAAACGTGTTTATAGTAGGGACCGACCTGGAAGATGCCATGGCTCGCATTTGTTGAGATCAACCTCGGCAATGGCGCGGCAAGTGAAGTTATTGGAGTGGAGAACTTTCTTGAGTAGGTAGTAAGTTATTAATTCTTCGTCGGTGGGGTGGAATCTGAAGCCCGGGGGCAAATGGGGCTCGTCGGATCTCATCGCTTCAAAGCAGTACGATAAACTCCTCATGTTGTTCGCCATTTATTTATTTATTATTATTATTTTTTTTTTGATGGGTTGATTAATGTGGGAGAATTATTTTTATTTTATTAAGGGGAAAAAGAAGTACGGTAGCTAGTGGTATGGATGGATGATGTATGTACGTCAGATGTGATGTGTGTTTGTGTGGAGGATGTGATTTATTATTATTATTATTTTTATTATTATTATTATTATTATTTTTATTATATTGGCATGTGACTATGTGAGTGATTTGAAAATTGAGTAAACTAATGTACGGTTGTGGAAACTTGGTCATCAAATCAAATCGGTTGAAAAAAAAAAAGTTTTATTGTATTTAAATTAAAATTGTACAAATAATTAAAATTACATTGCAAGTTTGGTCGTACACTATCGTTTCCATTTTTGAATGCATTCATTGTCTGTTATTCAATATAACTAGGCCTATAAACGAGCCGAGCCGAGTCGAGAATTGGTCTTATCGAGCAGGATTGAGTTTATTTTTAACTGGTCGAGCTCGATTTTTTTTGGCTCGAGCGCGAGTCGATAAAAAATTACAATAGCACGAGCTCGGCTCGAGCTCGACTCGAAATCAAAAGGCTCGAGCTTGGCTCGAGTTCGACTTGAAAATTTTTAAGTGGAAATGTAAAAGTACTATTAAACACTTATGCTAATATATATATAATAAGGGGTATTTTAGTAATTTAACTGTATCTCGAATCGCTCGACAAGGCAAAATATGGACTCGAGCTCCATTCGAGTTCAGTCTCAAGCAGCTCGTGAGCCGCTCGACTCGTTTGCAGCCCTAGATATAACAACTAAAATAGATTGTTAGAGCTGCCGACGGCTGACGGAGTATCATTGGGTATTATCTTCTTTGCCGATAATGATCTATTGAATGGCAATGTCCACATAAAAATAAAAAAAAATAAAAAAAAAAATAAAAGAAGAAAAATGGACACTAGAAAAATAAAAACTAAATAAATCAATCCGACAACTTGCATTTAATGAGAGGGCGAGAGAAGGTTGAAAAATTACTAACTTGAATTTTTATTTGTTGGTTTATTCAATTTTTGTTAATAGACATTTCCTTTTTAAGTTTTCTGATGGTGTATTTATGTTTTTTTTTTTTTTCGATTTTGTTATGGATCTATTTTATGGAATTATCTAAATAGTTAACAAATAATGTATCAAAAACACGTCTTATCATAAACAAATTTTGGACAAAATTCAGTGTATCGAGTGATCAATGACTGCATAAGGCATCTATCTCTGTACCATACAATTTTGGTTTTTATTACATATTTATGATTTAATTTGAAAAAAAAAGAAAAATATTTTTTCCCCTAATAATTCTTAGACAGTGAAGATACTTGAGTAGGGGTGAGCAACGGTACAACTGGTAAACAATCTCATCGAACGCAAAAAACCAAAAACGAACCTAGCAAAAAAATAATCGAATCGCACAAAAACTTAGAGAAAACCGAATCAAAATTCTTTTACATTAAAATAATCGATTGAACCGAACCGAACCGAAATACACTGTTTGGCTCGGTTTTCTGTTTTATCTCGTTTTTTCTATAAATTTTATTTAATTCAGTGTGATTCGGTGCAAAACTACACCGAACCGAACAAAATCGAAAACCAAACTTATGAAAAATTATAACGGCACATTTTTTCGACTCTACTTCTTATACGAATCAAACCGCACCCCGTACCGTAAGTAAAAAACCAAATCAAAGTCAAACTAATTTTTTTTTCACATTAAAAAAACTAAACCGAACCATACTGAATTGCTTGGTTCGGCTCGTTTTTTTTTATTTCGGCTAGATTTTGCTCTCCCCTACTTAACTTGTTGAGTGAATTTATAAAGAAAAAACTGCAACAAAATTAAAAAAAAAAAAAAAGAAGCATTTTAGATAGAGAGGGCCGCTTGGGGTGAAAAATTGAAGGGGCGAGCGAAAGAGAGAGATTCATCATAATTTCACCATTGATCGATAAAGCTGGTTCACATCTCATTATGTCAGAACAGTACAATCCTACTACAAGATTAGTTAATAAAATCGTGTGGACAGAGACAACACCTATATTATATAATAACAATTTATTTATTTTTTTAAAATTTTTAATTTTTAACCCATCCACATCCTATGCTATATTGCTATGCTAATTAGTCCTCTGTAAGATTCACTTTGTCTTCACTTGCTCTCTTTTTAAGCTTTTGTGTACTCTTTTTTTTGTCTGTTTTTGTTTATCATTTCGTGAGTTTCGAGTGCTCAAAAATTCTTTTTTTTTTT
>CACSLK010013932.1:4535027-4565674 GCA_902706635.1 Striga hermonthica | reverse complement strand
TCTCTCTCTCTCTCTCTTCTTTTACAATCATACACTTAATTTTTTTTCCTCACAACGGAATTTTTCCTTTTTTTTTTCGATCGGCGACCTGCGCACTATCAGCCGTAAGCAACCAGTGATCGCGCAGCTCCTGGCGACATGCCCCAGCGCAGCAACAACAACCGACGACTCATGCGGCTCCATTGAGAGCGACTTGATGATTGCGGTGATGACACGACATCGAGAAGGTTGAAGGAATGTTGAAGAATTTCACATAATCCTGTAGGCCGTGTATGTCTATACAGAGTTGACATTAATTAACAAATAAGTATGATTCGAATCTTATATTATCAATCGATTTAAAGCAAGATCAGCGAACGTTCTTCATCGAGCCCATCAGAGCCGACCTCCGATTCCTTTCTAGATGGGAGATTTGAATCGGAATTGGGGATTGAAGTGGCGCTATGGCATCAGCGGCACCCTGAGCCGCAATTCGAGGGTGGACGGTGGGCGTGCGTTTTCCCAGTGATGGAATGCAGACAGAGTGGTAGGGTATTCATTTGAGATGTCTATGGACTTTCAAATCTCAAAAAAATACACCCCCATTAAGTGTTGGGGGGGGGGATATTCATTTGAGATTTCTACGTGATCGGCTGCGGACCACCACGAGATTACGCTCGACCACGCGAGTATGAATGAGAGAACGCCAGCCCGGCTACCAGGTGTCCCAGGTGCGCGACTCACAGCACGAAGACCTCGCCACAACAGGTGGGGGAGAATGTAACCCTCCGCGCTACCTGACCCGCGTCGACCCGAGTCTCCGCGCGCGTGCTGGCACAGAACACGCATGCACGCACAGGGGATGCACACGCATCCAGGGAGTCGATGTCGACCTCACTCTCTTCTATCAGCTTGAGGTTGACCTCCTTTATAATTATGCCAGCGAGTAGTCGTTATTCAAATCTCGCGACTCGCTAAGAAATTTGTAAAGCATCATGTTACTAGAGCCATGCTGCTCAATTATTTTCTATTACTTTTCAAATGGCCATTCAGATGTCGCCTCGCAGATCCTTCGTAATGTATACGAAAACCTGCTCTGGTGCCAATTGAAGTTGTACGAGTATATGAAAACTAACACTACAATGATGAGAGAAAAATAACTACAACATGAATAAAAGCAGCTAAGCATCATAATGGGAAGCAGAAAACAACACGGTCAGCCTTTCCAAGTCCGCAACTCGGCATTAGCATGGACACCTTGCGCCGCAGGTCGCACCTCGACATTTCGTGTCGTGGGCAGCGCCTCGACCCTTCGCACGGTCGGACAGTTGACATTCATCATATTTTCATGCATTATGTGTGATATAATGTGATATTTAGCCGTGTTTATCGTGAGATTGTGCACCATTATGTTTTATTTATTAATCTATGATGGATGTACTTTTTTTCATTGGTTTTGCATGAAATATGCCCGAAAAAAGCATTAAAAATGGAGTCGGGACGAAAAACGACGAAAACCAGATGCTGAAGAGGACACACGACTCGTGTGAACAGTGACACGAGTCTTGTGAGTGAGAAAAAAAATGTTTCCTTACGGCATTTTCGCACGGGTCGTGTGGCTAAGTGACACGGGTCGTGTGACCTCACACGGGTCGTGTGAGCGGTCATGTAATTCTGGGAGTTGGCCAAAAATTCAAGGAAAACACACGACTCGTGTGGCATGTGACACGGGTCGTGTGACGCGCAGACTGACCATCGGGAAATAGGATTTCACGCGATTTATTCCCTTTTTCGACCCATATTTGCCCTACAGTATATAAAGAACCTGGAGAACACAATTTTGGGACTTTTGACACCGTTGGAGGCCTAGAGAAAGCACGAAATACACAAGGGATTCGAGGAGTCAAGATTGAAGATTCGGGAACTAACAGCGACAATAGTTCTTCTTTCTTTTTCTCTTTTTCTTCTTCATTGAACTCATGGATTTGTTTTGAGTTTTGAAAATATGTTTAGTAGCTAAATCTCTTTGAGAATCTAGGATTTGTGAGTACTCGGATTATTTTATGAAGTGATTTTATTTATTCATTCCGGTCTATCTTTTGTTTATCGATATCTTTTGCTTATATGAATTGTGTGAATATAGGGCCTATATTTGTGCATATTTTTGATTGACTTGAGACCGATAGGAAATAGTTGATTGCTAGAATTGAGAAATTCATAACGTGAGAGACTAAATAGACCGAGAGGTTGATAGAATCTTTCGAGGGAACTAGAATATTAGGAACTTATGAGAGTTATGTTCATCTTGAGATTGAGAGGAGATAGATATCAGTTAATATCTATGATTTAACTTGTTCGAGAAGAAGGTGTAAATTACTTTAGCGATTATCCCTACGATTGGTATAATTAAATAAAGTTTGAATGAATAAGAAATATTTGCTAGAATAATCTCGAGGAAAGCATAGCCTAGAATCTATTTTCTCATTCTTGATTTATCTTAGTACAAGCCTTATTTAGTGTTAGAATTTATTTTGCAAGCATTCATTAGTTTAGATCAAAATCACCATTTAAATTTGAGTTAGTCAAAATAATATTTAATCGTCTACATTTTGGTACTTAGTTAGCTTAACATCAATCTCTGCGAAATACGATCTTGCTCGCCGCTTACTACAACTACACCGTACGCTTGCGGGTAATGAAAATTTTTTGCGAACAAGTTTTTGTGGTGTCAAGAGTGGGATATATGTGTATGTTCTTTAACTCTAAGGTAGCTATTGTTTATTAATTAATTCATTCAAAATGAGCTTTTTTGTTAAACTAAGCTAATCGAAAAAAGTTGTATGATTTGTTATTATTGGTATTTTAGAAAAAAGTTGTATGATTTGTTATTATTGGTATTTTAAGAATGTATCAAATTAATATTAACTAAAATAGTTAAAAATGATTTAATGTAAATATATGAGATAGATGATTGTAAATGATTGAAAATGATACGTAGTTAAAATTATGTGAGCTGATGAATAATGAATCAAAGTTGATGTGATGCGTAATAATAATTAGTTTGTATTGTTTAATTATTTGAATACTATTAAAGTTAGTAGAGTTGAATTACGGTTAAATTTAATTTTGAGTACGAATTGAATGTAGGTAAATTTATTAATAAACAAGCATGCCCTATTTCTCCATGTATGCAACTTAATAATCAGGCCTATCCAAGTAGATGTGAAGTTTCATTTTGGGCTTGCCAATTTAGTAACGAACCCCGGCCCATCCCAACTTGAGAAAAAACGCCGAGCTCTAACGACTCACGTTTTTAGAAGAACGTACACAGAATCTCGCATAAATGAGATAAGACGACCTGTGCCCTTGCGCATCGGATAAGATTTGGGTCATTGCTCATTTCCTTTTTCATATCGATTCAAAATCCATTTCAGAGCTCGAACTGAAGTCTATGGCCGCATCAATGGCGCCCTGTGTTTCGTGTTGTAGTCTGCCGGGGAAGATGAGGACCCTTTCTCTGTCTAGCGCCCCCAGTAAGGCGCTCGGCTTTTCATCTACTTTCTCGACCAATCTGTTCTCTACAGGTGAGACGATAACGGATGCATGTATATGCGATTTTCCTGGACAATTTGCGTTCCTTTCCTTAGTTGGTCTTCTTTTATGTTTCTGATTTTCGTGTTGTACTGTTTTCTTTCTTTGAAATTCACTTTTCCTGGAAATCGTAGGTTTGGTCTCTGTGCGCCCAGTGGAGATGCTCCCAAAACGGAGCTCAATTGTGTGCGAAGCCACGCAGAAGAAACCAGACTCGGCTGCGAAGAGGGCTCGCCAAGCCGAGAAGAGGCGGCTTTACAACAAGTCCCGGAAATCCGAAATCAAGACCCGTATGAAGAAGGTTAGTTAGGCCACACTTGCACTATCTAACTTTCAGCTGAAACTGTTTCTCTCTGTTTACTTCTTTTACATTTGGTATGCTACAGTTAATGGTCTGTATCTTTCTGTATTGTTAAGTGTCCAATGAGTGTGTTGGAGTATTAGCTGCTTTGGGAATTTGAGTTGTTTATGGGCTGGAACGAATTGTTATGAGATTTGGTGCTGTATTTCTACTCTGAGAAGGGCAAATACAGGAAACTTTTTTACTGATTTGGCTAGATGAGGAATTATTATTTGAACCGAATTGTCAATGAACATAGCTTGGTTTGATCCGTTAAAGCTCCGTTTGTATACTTAAAAGAGCCGAACTTGAACAACCAATTGAACTCTACATTAAACAGTCTAGTTGTGCTGTTTCACGAATAATTCGGTTAGAGATTTGGGATTAGGATTTTTGGTTTATTAAACGAACTGAGTCGAGCATACACCTGATGAGATGTTTATTAGTTAATCAGCTAAGCCGAGCTGACTCGTTAATTAATTGAGCACGAGTCCACAGGAGGTACTCAACTCGACTGGGCTTGCATATCATCTATGGCTAGACGCATATATAAAGAAGTCAAAAGTATGAAAATAATTCTCTTAAGCATTTAATATAACTTGCATGAATCACACATACATTATGAGTAATTTAAATGGTGTTTTTGTAAAATAAAATATAAATTATTAACTTTGTAGTTGTGTTTTATTTGTAAATTACTCATTATTAACATAAACTGGTGAATTATCAACTAATCTTACTGTTCAATATCAACTCTATTTAACCAAACAATAAAAAATGAAGGAAAAAATAGAAGAAAAGTGACATGTTAAACTATAAAGAAAACTGTAAAGAAATTGAAATTGAAATCATGTCATAAATAGATAATTCATTTGTTCAACCTAAAACATTTTTTTCTTCCAAAATAAATTTAAAATGGCTAACAACAACATACCCATTATATTCCCAACTGGTTGGGATCTGGAGGGTCTGTTGTACGCAGACCTTACCTTTGTAATTATACAAGGAGGCTGTTTCCGTAGCGACCCAAGGTGCATTGCGTCGTTTGATATATTTTTTTTCTAGAAACTTCACTAATAGAAGAGGCACTAGAATTTAATTGAGCCATTTTGATCTAGTCCATTATTAGCACTGTGCCAAGAGAATTGTCAACAATGACTCTTCCAGCTCCATTTGCAATGGACAATAAATTTAAAATGGCTAATCAAATTTAATATGAGATATTCTTTTTAACTAGTACATTATGCAGAAAAATCTAAAAATTAAGACCGGGCTGGATCCCTCCCTATTCTATGGGTGGCTCCAAATTTATAAGTTATACAGTTCATGTAAATTCTTAGCAATTCTGTTCCGGGAAAGCATGATTTGGATAAGAAACTCGAGACCAGCTTTGAAGACTTGGGGGTAATCCACATAGTTCCAAATGTTTAATCAAGAGGCCATTCTTGGGTTTAAGATGGTTTTATGATCTGTGTAGTGGTTTGAAAGAACAGTTCCAGACAGAGGGCACTGTATACGAGTTGTGATATGAATGTAATGGTATTTCTGATGGTTTTGTGAATTGTTTTCATCTGATTCTCCTGTTAGTGCCCGACTGGTTCCCATAGTGTTTTGCGGCATGTGCTCATTCCGTTTATATTTTCATGATGAATGTGTAGCAGCTTCATAAGACTCGATAAAATTTAGCTTAAGTTGATGAAGTGTAACTAATTTTGCCCATTTATATTTGATTATTTTCATGATGAATGCGTAGCAGTTTCATAAGGCTCGATAAAATTTAGCTTAAGTTTATGAAGTGTAACTAATTATGCCCATAACTGATTTAAAAAGTAGGGAACATTTTTGCTGTTTGCTGAGGTTGCATTTTTTTGAGGAAGTTAGGAAAGGTGAATATTTATGTGGATCCTGCAAAGGAATATGACTTGCAAAGCTGGTCAAGATAGGTGGAAAAAATATACAAAAGAATCTGGAATGTGTATTTCAGAATGGTTATGGTTGGAATCTTGTGTGAGGAGAAAACAAATGCAGTTTTAGATGTTAATGAGTAAAAAAATAAATAAAATATGCTGATATACTACTCGAATTTTAGATATATCCACTAAGTATTATCACGTCTACCGTTGTTTAGCTCATGCTAAAATGAAGCATTCCTATGATAACACTTCATCACTTTTTACTAAAACCATTCCATAAATAGCTTTATCAAGAAAACCTACAAAGGACCCTCTGATTTTCAGATTCCATAACAACATACTCTCTGCGTAGTTGATGCATTCTGCTTTGTCTTCTTGCCAACATGTTAAATTAATCCATCTCTCCCAGGTTCTCGTAGCTTTAGAAGTTCTAAGAAAAAAGCCCGAAGCCCAACCTGAGGAGGTTCTTCCGATTGAAAAGTTGATAGGCGAAGCATATTCATGTATTGATAAAGCTGTCAAGGTCGGTACCCTTCACAGGAACACGGGTGCAAGAAGAAAGTCCCGCCTGGCCAGAAGAAAGAAAGCAGTCGAGATCAAACTTGGCTGGTACACACCCGAGGCTACAGCCCCCACGGCATAGTACGTTTTCCATTTCTTTTTCGGTTCTTTTGATGTATAAATTTGCCGTGTAATTCATATTCTGATTTAGCGTTCGGACAAAAGTGTATGATGTTAGATTGGATCTGATCTTTTTGTGGACCAGATTTTTTCGGCCAATTTTTACCGAATCATGAGAAATGTATCCGTTGTAATTGATCGATCGTCGAAACAAAACAATTTCGAAGCCGGAGATCTAAGATCTAATTTTCATACGTCTAATCGCTAGTTAGAATGGGCCCTAAATTTGGCTTATGATGGGCTTCAGGCATGATTGCATGGTTGGTACTTGAATTCTATCCGTGAAAATTAGATTGCATAGTCAAGGCTTAAATCAAGCTCAACCTTCATCATTGTTCCACTCGTCTAATCATTAGTATCAAACAAACTAATCCTTATTTGTTTTTACATGTCCTAATCCAACGATAGACATACGAGACCATAATAATAATAATAATAATAATAATAATAATAATAATAATAATAATATTTTATTCCAACGATAGACATACGAGACCATAATAATAATAATAATAATAATAATAATAATAATAATAATATATGTACGACTCTAGGGTCCAAAAGTAAATACAAGGAAAAATAAGATTTAATAGAGTCATTAATCCTGCTATACTATTTTTCATTATTATGTGGATAAAGTTGATTATACTCTCTCCACTCATGGTTTTCAAATTATTTTAAAATAATTTCTACAGGATAGAAATATAGTTTAATAAATTTACTACGCTTATCAAAATATAAATTGGAGGGCCCGTGCTTTACAAAGATCTCATCTAATTAAGGATTAATCTATTTGCCATCTAAATTATACTATTAATCTACTTTTCAGATAAATTTATCAATTGACCGAAATTGTGTATTGATAAGATTCCTTGGCGGCGAAGTGTCTGAGCGGTTTGCAGGCTGCAGCGGTTGGCGAGTCCCCCGTTGGAGGTGAGCATGTGGTTGCATCATGATAGGATGAGCGTCACTCATTCTCGGAATGTTTTGATCTAGGCAAGATAAGCTTTGCCCCCCTTCTTTGTAAAAAAATAAAAAATAAAAACTACAATTTCTTGGAAGGAATCACATTGACTAAATCTAGCTAATCATTGGATTAAAAAAGGAAATAAATCGAATTTTAATTTAATCATGAAATTATTCTAAACCAAGCACATGCAATATAAGTTGTTATATATCGTTCCTCTTTACGTCATCAAAATTACAAAATAAACTATATCAATGACTGGCGGATAGCTAAAGTAATTATAAAAAAAAAAAAAAAAAGGATTAGAACAAGAACCAAGGACTATATTTCCAACAGTTATATTTCCAATTATTTTTTAATGTAGGAATTTTCGTTGGAATTTTTATTTATACCTCTGTTGGAAAATCTACCGTCAAATCGTCAAAATCCAACGGAAATTCTAATGAATACTAACTTCAACGAAATATTTTTGGTGGAATTTCCGTTGGAATCCATTGAACAATTCCAACGAAAATAATGGTACTGACATATCCATTGAAAATTTGAAATAATTTTATTGGAAAATTTTTTTCGTTGAAATTTTATCTTCTTGTAGTGCCCGTGTTTACAAAAAAATAACATATAATTATGGATTCAAACGTTTGTGTGATAGATTAAAATTAAAGCATAAACAAATTTGATCACTGAAAATACAAATATAACCATCAATCATTACTCCTATAAAAGTCAATAACCGGCAATTTCATTGTCTACAGTCAAGGTCTATTATGCTATGTTTGGTAAAACTAGCTGATAAGCTAGTTGATAGCTGATAAGCTAGTTTATAGTTATATCTAATTTTCGAGCTTATAGCTTATAGCTTATAACTTATAACTGAAAAGCTAGCTTATATGATAAAAGTGTTTGGTAAAATTAGCTGATAAACTAGCTGAAATAAAAAATTCAACTAGTTTATTTGAAAAACTACCTAAACAAGCTTATCAAATAAGCTCGAGCTTTTTAAATAAGCTCGTCCCACCAAACGGAGCTTATTTAAATACAGGAAGCTTATAAGCTAATCAAATAAACCATAAACTATCTTATTTGGTTTATCAAACATAGCCTAAATCCTCCAAACTCTTCACATTTGAATGTAAACAATCAAATGATTATATAAATCATTTGATACGTAATTCAAACGTTATTAGTGTATATACGTGTTTACTGCAAATAAGACATTGAGAAATGAGCACAAGTTTGTTTGTTATTTATTTATTTATTTATTTATTTATTTGTTTTGTTATTGACATTAAGAATTGTTAGTATTGTGTTTGTCGCAGTAGAGAAGAAAGAAGACATTAATAAGTTGGTGGGCTTGAAGTGAATTTATTAAGCATTGAAGGGTGCTTAGGTGAATAATAATAACAACAATATTATTATTATTAATAATAATAATAAATAAGATTTAAGGTTTGGAAGTACATGGGGTTGTTGTGGGGCCCGTAAAGATACGGTCGTGTGGTTGGCATCCGAGCCCTGGCCCGGTCAGTGCGGAGGCTCTGAACATAAATTGTGCCCCATGTCCTTTTTTTGTTATTATTTTTTTTTTTCAAGTCATGTCCTTTTATCAATTTGCCCCTTCTTTATCCTTGCTAGCATATTCACGATTGCTTGATGTTTGAGTTGCATTTAGATCCGGTGGGGTGAAGTCGAGTTGAGTCGAGCCGAAATTTTACTCTAGAAATTTGATTTGGACTCGATAAAAAAATTGATTTGGACTCGAATGTATTTATTGAGACGATTAATAAGTTCGATTCAGGTCGAACAAAGACGTAACAAGCCAAACTAATTTAATATTTCAGCAAATTGCATTAAAAAAATATTTCTCCAGCCGAATTAATGAGTCTTAAAGAACCAAGTTGAGTTAAGCTCATTAACTAAGAGGGATGGGTCGAGTCCACGAACGATTTAATTCGTTTAAGATATGTTTATTTATAAATTTTCTTTATCTATACTCATCAATTCTTACTCAAAATCTAACTCTAACATTATCGCAACACAACTATCCTGAATATTATACATATAACTAAATAATATCAACTAATTATTATTTCACATCTCATCTATATATATATAATTGCTGGCATGTAGCATTTAATAAAACCTATTTAATAAAACCTCTAACATTTTTCCTCCATTTTCGGTTACAAAATTTGTATTTAATATTTTTTCTTCTCACATTAATACATCTTAATTAGTGTAATCATGTATGTTTCTATTATATTATATAATAGTTATTGCTAATACCAACTAGTAATAATTCACAATAAATATAAATTACATAATTATAAACAATTGTTTCAAGTTATGTATTTTTACATCAATATTATCTTTTTCTATTGTATCTCATTAAAAAATTTCTTTAAAAACAATTAGTAAATTGTTTTAATAGCATAGTTAAACAACTTTAGAATCTTATAAACAATTAATTTTTAATAATATATATATATATATATATATATATATAATTGCTAGCTTAGCATTTAATTTTACCTATTTAATAAAACTTGTAAAATTTTTCTTCTATTTTCAGTTATAAAATTTACCATTAATATTTTTTTACTTCTCACATTAACACATCCTATTAAGTGTAATCATGTATTTTTCTATTATATTATATAATAGTTATTGGTAATACCAACTAATAATATTTCAAAATCAATATAAATTACATAATTATAAACAATTGTTTCAAGATATTTATATTATCTTTTTCTCGTGTATCTCATGAAAAAATTTCTTAACAATTAGTAAATTGTTTTAATAGTATAGTCAAACAACTTTAAAAGCTTACAGACAATTGTTTTTTTAATAATAATAATAATGATAATGATAATAATAATAATAATCAAACTGTTATTATCTAATGATAATAAACAATTATTCATAATAATAAAATTGTTAATTAATTTTTCCTAATGATCAAATTTTTGAAGATGTAATATGTTCATAATCTAGAATTTTAATATTAAATTCTCAAATGTTACTTACTAATATTTTATACATCTGTGCATATGCACATGATATCTACTAGTTAGTTTAAACTCATTATTTATCCACTTGAATAATTTTAACTTACAATCACTTCACATTATCTCTCTCTTACTTTTACATAAAAAATAATAAAATCTCAAACTAGTCAATGAGCCTTAAAGAACCAAATTGACTTCAGCCTCATTAAGTAAGGGAGATGGGTTGAGTCCATGATCTATTCAATTAGTTTAGTAGCTCTAGCTTGCAATCTATTATATATACTAATATGATACTCGTATACTACACGGGTACCTGAAAAAATTAATATTTTATAAAAATTAATAAACTAATTAATTTCTATCGTTAAATTATAAAAGATAAAGAACTAAAAAAGCGATATTATTTAACATAAAATAATGTCATCCGTAGAAAAATAATAATTTTTGATTATATTTATTAAATTATAAATGTCCAATGTAAATGTTATCTATAGCATAAATTTGATTTTGAAATTTGTAGTTTATTTAAAAGTCTTATTGTATTGTAATTCTTGATTTCTCATATACTAATTTTTTAAGTATTTTAAATTTGTAATACTTGATGATTTAAAACATAAATTAATATATACAAATGTAATATTTTCCAAATTTTTTAAATACATATTTTCTAATTTCAAATTATAATATTTATCCATATTTTTATTTACAATATCATAATAATAACTTTATACTATTTATATTTTAAGTCAAGACATATTTTTTTGAATATTTTTCATATTCATTTTATGTTGATACTTAATTTCTACATTTTCCACTAGTCTACAAAAACATTATGCTAAACCGACTTGTAGCGATTAGGAAAAGATATATGCGATAGTAGTTTGCCTAATTCGATATTCTCGATTTTATGCTAATCATTTTTTAATTAAAACAATATAAAGAATTTTGACTTTACAAAATTGTAAGCATCAGTCGAAATTTACCTAAATTCAATCCACAAACCCCATTAATTTAGGGTATATATATAGCTGGTCGATTTTTTGAAATAATTTAAAAAAAAAACTGTCGAAAATAAGATACAATAAATATTGGTTGACTTTTCTTGTTACTATTTTTAGTAAAAATGTTATCTCTTTATCTATGTATAGATTTTATAATTTATTACTATTATTAATTAATCAATCTAATGTATGGGCTATATATATATATAATTGCTGGCTCGTGAGCATTTAATAAAACCTATTAAATTATATCTATGTGGCAACGTAACTTTTCCTTCAAAAAAACCGTCACTTTTTATTTATTTTACCTCTCATTTAATTATTAGCTAATCAACACATTAATCACTACAAAGTTACAAATATTATTTTAAATTTTTGATTTACTTACAACTGACCATATAATGTGTTGACTATTTAACGCGATTAGATGTTATTATTGTAGTTACATTTAAATTAATTTCTTTTGGAAAATAAAAAAATATATTTGAAATTCCTAAATAAATAAGAAATAATTTCACAGAAAAAAAAATACATACCAAAATAAACATTACATCCAATGTGATATACACAATTTTAAAAATAAATATTTTAGCTCATTTAATTGTAAATTTGGCCTGCAAAAAATGCAAAATAAATTATTAATTATTATATGCATACAAATAACTTACAATACTTTATTTATATATGTGCAAATACACAAGTCGAATACTAGTTATTAATTAAAGCTCTAGAGCACGTGCATAGCGCGTGCAGTGAGTGAGCGTGGAGGATTTAAAGGTGTAGATGAAGAAAGAAGAGATGATGCAGTGCCCCGCAATTCGTGCGCTTCCTCTGCTCCTTATGGAAAACGGTGCACCGACTCACTGCCATCTCACGTGCTCACGTGACTCTCTTAATCTCATATTATTCTCTTAATCTTTACCTTTAATTTATTTAATAACTATGCAATTGGCTTTCTTTTATTTCGTTTCGTTTTTCCCGTGTGTATTTTATATCTTTCTTGTGAGCACTCCCAATTAGAGGTGGCCAGGCAACGGGCCGAGGTCCGACCCGACCCGGTCCGCCAGGCCACAAGCCTCCAACATATGGCCTGTGATCGGCCCGCTAAAAATCAAGGGATTGTTCTATGAACCGGCTCGAACCGCCAGTTCACCGACCTCATGGTTCACGGACCGGTACGACCTTTAAAAAAACAAAAAAAATTAACAATGTGGCCCGCAGTCCGACATAGGCAGGCCCGGACTGGCGGGACCAAAATACAAAAAAATAGAATCGGGACAGAACCACGACCCTGCGTGTCCGGTTCAACGAACTGGCCCTTAGGAGACCGATTCGGGCAGAGCCGGTGCCGATTCTGCCCGTGGACTTATCTACTCCCAATTTTATTTATCCAGCCTCTAGGACCATGCATAATCTCTAATGATTAGTAGTACTCATTCTCAATTAGAGGTGGCCAGTCAACTAGTCGAGGCCCGACCTGGCCCGCCCGCCGGGCCACGAGCCCTCCAACACATGGCCCGCGCCCGGCCTGCTAAGAACCAAGGGTCGGTTCACCGACCCGGTGGTTCACAGGCCGGGACGACCCTTAAAAAAAAAAACAAAAAAAACTAACACTGTGTCCCGTCGTCCGATCCAGACCGGCCCGAATCAGCAGGACCAAAATACAAAAAAACTGGAACGGGACCGAACCGCGACCTTACGAGTCCAGTTCAACGAACTGGCCCTTATGAGACCAGTTCGGGCCGGGCCGGTTCACGTTATCCAGCTTATAGGACCATGCATAATCTGTAATGATTAATACTACCTCATATTCTTTTTAAATGTTATTTTGGCTTTATCAACTATTAACTAAATAAATGTCGTTTTGGGTCTTTTGTACTTGTTTTTCCCATTATTACCCTCATTGAGTCAATAAATACACTACGTCTTTTCATATTCACTCTTCATTTTTTATTAAAACATTCATCTCTATCTTCATTAAATAGGGTTATTATTGACAACAAAAATATTATTAATTATTGTGCAACTTCTCAAAACGACATTTATTTTGAATATGAGGGAGTAGTACTAATTATTGGGATTTGTAATACCAAAATCTCAACTCATTTTATACTATCACTTTAAATTGCCTTTTTATTTTGTTTTATTTTATTTTTACTGGAATTCAAGTTTGTATATATAGCATAGTTTTTGTACTCGACCCGGTAATCGACCGAGAATATCTCCGGGTCACCGGTGTAATCGTCGGGTCACCGGGTCAATTGTTGAACCGGATAATTAATTTTAAAATTTTCAAAATTTAAATATATAGAGTATTTTGTCATTTAAATATACATAAAGTAAATGTTTTGTATGTAAAATTTCTAGATTAAAGTGGTAATAATATGTATTTCATGATAAATGTTTACCATATAACTATATATATATAGTTTTATTTCTTAAAAACAAAAAAACAAAAAATAAAAAAAACATAGGGACCGGGTCAACCGGGTTGACCCATCCGGGTCGATTCCCGGGTCGACCGGGTCGATGCCCGGGTCAAGGCCGGGTTTGACCGGTTCCTTTGTTGCCCTGTCCAATTAGCCCAACCGGACTGGTTCCGGCTCCAGGTTAAAACAACACTGATATATAGTAGGGCTAGTAATTTTGTACCGACCAAACCGAACCGAAAAGAAAAAAAAATCGAACCGAACCAAACCGCTTGTAGCGTAACCGACAATCGGTTACCGAAATGCTATCGGTTTGGTATCGGTTCTGAACCCATAAAGGTTCGGTAAAACTGAACCGAACCGATAAGGATAAAATAAAAAATATTAACATAAGTATATAACAATATAAAGGATCAACTTTTATATTTATTTAAAAAATAGGCTCACTTTTCAAATAATAATTGGGGCTCAGTTTTTAAATAATAGTTAGGACACAATTTTGTAAATAAAAAAAAAAAGTGAAAGTAAGTTTAAAATCAAAATTCCCCACTCAATACTCAATTATCTTCATTCCATGAGGCTTGCTTATTTGCTTACTGTGAACATACAGGGAACATGGAAAACAATAAACAGGGCATGAAGTATCTGTACTTACTTGGGGCTGATATTTCGGTTTTTTCGGTACGAAACCGAAACCGAATCGATTGTAGTCGGTAATTCGCATTTTATTGTTACCGAAAATGTCGGTTCGGTATCGGTTTTTGTTCGTTCCCTACTTTTTACATGAAAATGAGATGGGCTTATCGGTTCGGTTACTGAACCGCTACCAGCCCTAATATATAGTATCTACAACGGGACGCTTTTGGAAAAACCTGAGTTTGACCTGATTCTGATTTTATTTTAGATTGCTAAATATTTAATTTGATTTTAATTAAATTGTGTAAAAAAAATTACGCTCTGAGTAGATACTCATGGTTTATTTATTTTCTCAAAATTAATTTTCGGTGAATGATAAATAAATTATTAAAGTTAGTCATAAATGAGCACGTAAAACGATGATTGTGTGATTCGAAGGGACAAGAGTCTCACATTGGACTCTTACATAAGATTAACTCTCTTTATTATAATAAAAGAATCGAAATAGTCACAACAACAACAAAACTATGGACTAGGTGTTGGTGATGACTTTGGCCACACGCACGCATGCCCGCCGGCTCGGCCGGCACATGCTTGCGACTTGGATATTGGGCCTTGGCAATTTGAGCGGCCTTGGACAATCTGGGCAAGTGTTGGACTTCGGAACTGGACGTGTGACCTTCTGCATGACTTTTTCGACGGTTATCAGCTGGATTGATGGTGTGTTAACACCTAAAAACGACAAAATGAACACATGACCATTTTTACCCACTTACAATAACCATTTTTGCCAACTTACTTACAACCATTATTGGTTGTTATAAAATAGTAAGTTATTTTATGATTTGACCATGTTAGAAAAAATAGTAACAATGTAAATAATAATATGACTGTCTTAGCCTTGGAGGGAGGAAAAAACAATAACAATGTATCAAAAACAGATTTGGCTATACCAAAATGAGGACTGCTCAAATCCATTTTGCCCCTCTATAGCCTAGAGATTAGACCCTACAATTAAAATTAATTAAAATTAAACTTTATCATATTAGTCCCATAGTCTATGTGCAGCTGACATTTATTTGTTCCTAATTATTTCTTTTCAATATTAAACTCCGATTATTATATATAATTACGTCAGAGTGTCTCGGTGTCGCCTACTTGCTTTTTTGAGTCTTTGACTGGAAATAAAAGCTGCAATTGATATAATAAAAACAAAAGCAAATTTACCAATATGGGCTCAAGTAGTAAGCAGTTTAAACAAAGTCTCGAGTTTGAGTCTTTGTGAATGCAAAAATTTTTTGTTGGGAGACTCACTCACCATTGTCAGGTGTGCGACTCGGGTCGACCAACGGATTAATCGGGACAAAATAAAATAAAACATAGTTATTACCATTTTTTTTTTCTTTTATGAAAATTACTATTGATCTGCTCATATTTTTGTAACTACCAAACCGTATTCTTATTAGTTTTAAATGACATAAACTTCAGTTATTAAATCTCTATTCACATCAATCACAATAATTAAATTCCAGTTTTTTTATTTTTTTATTTCCTTTTAAATCTTATCTCACTAACAAAATGAGTAAGAAATATTTTTTTGGAGCCAGCTACGGTATCCGGAGCGTTGCCCCCACTAGTCGGTTGGTCGACCCGGACCGCACAACTGGCAATGGTGGTTGAGTCTCCCAACAAGAATTTTTTTGCATTCACAAGAACTCGAACTCGAAACTTTGTTTAAGGGATATCAAACTGTTTACCACTTGAGTCTAACATGTTGGTTGAGTAAAAAATATTTAAAAGTATATCATGTTTGCATCCAAAGATTCCGCTGAATGCTGCCCATTTAAATACATAAATACATACAATTATACTCCATACTGTTTGTCTACCTAGATAAGGTAAATACATTTTTTTTTTCTCTCTCTCTCTTTTTTTTTTTTTTAATTAATTGTTTTACGTCCACATATTAAAATCAAATGAAAGACAAAAGTACATCCAATGATGCAAGTTGTACGCCCAATTTTTAATATGTAAAAGGCAGGAATCAGCAATTATATATTTCGAGCGATTATAATTAAGTATAATACACTTGACAAAGATAAGCTGCATCTAGGGGTGGGCACGGTTCGGTTAACCGAATATTTTGAGGTATTTGCTAACCGAACCGAACCGAGCAAATATTCGAACTCGCTAACCGAAACCGAACCGAAAATCTCGGTTAACCGAATTTTCGGTTAACCGAAAAAATCCTACTATTCGCGAATTAACCGAACCGAACCGAACCGAGCAAACCTAACACAAATCTGCTTGTTCGCCAATAATAAACCGAACCGAACCGAACCGAACCGAACCGAACCGAAAACATTAATATAAATATAATATATAATATATAATATATAATATAATATAATATATATTTTAATAAAATATATATTTTATAATATATATTATATAATATAATATATATTTAATAAAATATATATTTTATAATATATAATATATAATATAATATATATTTTATAAATTTTAATATAATATACGGTTCGGTTCGGTTAACCGGGGTAAAAAAATCTTAAAAACCGTAACCGAACCGAACCGAGCAAATACTTCATTTGAGGTATTTGTAACCGAACCGAGTCCCCCGGTTAACCGAAATTTCGGTTCGATTTCGATTCGGATCTACGATTCAGCGGTTCGGTTCGAATTTTTTGCCCAGCCCTAGCTGCATCCAGACACTGAAGAATCATTTTGTATATCACCTGGGACAAATTGACCAATACCTTGGATTAATTATGAAATAGAGCTAAAATTATAATATTCAATTCATTTTTTTTTTTTTTTTTTTTTTTTGTGTGTAATTATCTGCTGCACATTTAGAAAAAAATGTTTATTTATTTTTACATTTACTTAACAAACTTTTTGATATTTTGGCTAAGTAATTTCAAATCGATATTTTGGAATCAATTCCATGAAAAGAATTGTGTATATCCAATAAATTTGCTTTGTAGTAAATCAGTTACGTTTGTCTCTTTAAACAATCCTTATCATTATGATATAATAAATCAATTATGTTTATTTTTTTAACAAAACTTATCATTATAATAAAACATTATTTTAAAATTAATGAGTCGATTCATTTTTTTTACCCTTTGATAAAGACAATTCTGAAGATACGAAGACTGAAAGGAACAAACTTTTCGAAGCGCAGTTCAGTCAGAAGTATTGCGAAGCGAAGTGAAGGAAAAGAGAGGAAAGTGAGGATACAACTATTGCGGACGTGTAAATAAGATTTTTGATATTGCTTCGAGACAACCCATGGTCCACCAGTAAGCACACGAAGTAGTAGAAAAAAACCACTTTCCCGAGCTCGCTTTAACGAACGAAGCGAAGCGAAGTGAAGTCAAGGTGAATTACATCGAGCCAAATCACCGTCATAGCATCAGCCTCATCCATGAACATAGCTACGTTATGTACTTTTCTTTCTAGTCGACTCTAGCATGTCTTACGTTTACGAACGATTCTTTGACTATGGCTAGCAAGGCTACACCCATGGTCGATCGAGCTCACCCTGACTTTTTCATTGGAAGTAGAAGGGGAAGAACCAAACTACTCAAAGCACACCCCGGAAGGCAATCATTTATCCTTTGTTTTTGGTACTATTATTGCTGATAGAGTGGGATTCCATCGAATCTTCGATACTTGTTCTCACAGATTAATTTATTTTTCAAAATATTTTCTATGGGTTGATAACTAACAAATTCGAGTGAATCTAGTTATAGTGTGAAGCTGAATCAAAAAATTAGATTCGAATCAAATTCACTTAATTTTAAAAATAAAATTGTGCGCAACTTTTCAAAATTTGTTCTTGCGCTAAAATTGTAGATTTTTTTTTTTTTTTTTTTTTACCGAGATTTGGTGAATTAATTCTAAATCAATTATTTTGGAATAAAGTTCAATGCATACATCTTTGATGTTTAAGCGATATCTTTTGAAAAGCATGTAAAATTTTATTACCTAAAACCATGAGATTTTTATGACAATATTCAGTTCAATATTTTGGGTCAGGAAAAAAACGTTTATTCTTTTTACACTTTCTTATCATTTTTTTGGATCTATTGATTAAATAATTTAGAACGAATATTTTGGTATCAATTCCATGAATAGAATAAATATTGTATATCCCATAAACATGTTTGGTAGTAAATTAATTATGTTTATATCTGTAAGCAAGTCTTTTGGTAAATCAATAATGTTTATTTCTTTTAATTATGTTTATTTCTTTAAACAAATCTTATCATTATGGTTTGATATAATTATAAAATTATTGGCAACTTCATTAGAGACGTGTGATTTAGTTTTTAGAGATTATTTATTTTTTAAATTACTTTTTATCGGATAATAACTAACAAATTCGAGTGAGTTTAGCTTCAAATACGTGTGGATGAGTGAAAAAAATAGTCAAATGGATTTCTACTTCATTTTTTAAGGAAAATTGTGTGTAACTTTTCCAAAAATTGATCCTATCATATAATTGTGGATTCTTTTTTTCTTAGCAAATTTACCAAGATGTCATGAATTAATTCCAAATCAATTGTTTTGGAATAAAAATCGATGCATCTTTGATGTTTACATGATATCTCCCCAAGAAAGTTTATGAGATAAATTCATACGAACCAACTGTTATATTAAACGAGTTGCTCGTGAGCTCAATTTGTTTGTTAAACGAGCTGAGCTCAGTCTCATTTGAAGCTCGTTCAGTTAACGAGCCAAACTCGATTATAATCTCGTTAAGGGTTCGAGCTCCGCTCGAGCAGCATGATCTCAGTCTCATTTGAAGCTCCTTCAGTTAACGAGCCAAACTCGATATAATCTCGTTAAGGGTTCGAGCTCCACTCGACCAACATGAGCTCCAACTCGGCTCAATTTATTTACACACATCCCATACACAAGGTACTAATTAATATATATGAACGATTACATTAATTAACAAACACTTTTGTGTTTGCTAACTGATAGGAATTGAATGCCTCCCTTATAAAGTGTGTTATAATTGATCAAAGTGGTTGCCAGTAGGTTAGATTTGGGATATAATATCATCATTATATACACATAAAGGTGAAAGATTTGAAGTACTACTAAGCTACTGGTTAATTTCCACATTAGATTCCTCATCAAGGATAATTAATAGGACAATTAAGGATTAAGAATGATTTCCTTTCAACCTCTAGGTGAGACTAAGAGCATCATCATTAAGATTAATGATAATAAGAGATTAAAAATATTTTGTCCCTTAATTACACTATATATATATCATTATACATTTTATATATACTTTCTTTTCATGAACTTATTTGTCATTTATGCTAATTATTTCAACTATGCATGATTGAGTTTACAAATTTGATCGGTTAATCTAAATAACGAATTATAGACAAAGTATTTGAGAATTAATTAGTTGTTTGATAAAAAAAAAAAAATTACATTCCTCTATTTCAAAAACTTTTATATTGAGCCTTTTTTCAAATTAATTTAATATTTTGAATTCGAAAAGCTATATATTTCAAATGGCTACTCTGAACAATAAAATTAGAAACTATAAAATTAAAATTTTAACACTATAGATCCAACTAACTCATAATATATATATATATATATATATATATATATATATATCATTATTGATGCTGTAATATATATATACCCAAATCTATGTCATATATATAAATTATGGGCTTCCATAATTTTACATATATTTCTGAAACACAACTTTTGAAAGATTCCAAAAAAAAATCAATATTTTTTACTTAGAAGATGCTATGTATGATGAAGCTAAGGGATTAATTAAAAAGCAGCTAGCGCAAAAATAATAATAATCCATCTGTGTTATCCGATTTTGTTATGGAGCCATCGGATGACTCGACTTATGGAGTCATCCATAGTTATTTACAAATGATGTATTGACACGTGTCCTTCAATAAATGTACACTGGACATGTGTCAGTACATAAAGATATGGATGACTAGAGCCCTTCGATGGCTCAATAGAGTTTCTGATCTTCCGCAATGCACGCAGTACTAATCATAAAACGACATATTCAACACACATTATTGTACTCTTTCACTGGCTTATCTCTTACTTTGTCACTTGTGCTTAATTGTATAGTTTATATGGGATTGACAGAGAATATTTTGAAGGACCACACAAAGATTGTAAGAAAACTAGAAAATGATAATAATAATAAAACGTGCTCCAGAACTTCTTGAGATGTGGAATATTCTTTTTTTTTTTCCTATTCCTTTTTCTCTAAGGTTTACATCTCTAATGAGTGAAAAAAATATGGTGAAGAGCATGATTTGATTTTGGGAAAAAATGGAGAAAGAAAACTTAATATTTGATACATAATATAGGTAAAGATCATATGAGAAAAGTTCTAGTGAAAGAAAGATAAAAATTCAAAATTGGTCGTATAATTTGGCTAAAGTCTAAAAATTCACCTTGTCATTCAATTTTAGTCTCTTCTTATTCGCACCCTGGATAAAAACTTGACGTGGCGCGACATGACGTCGAGTCGGATCTATTTATGATTTTCCAATATGATGTGGCACTCTCAGTGCCAAGATACACATACAACTGGATAAAATTGCAAAAATAAAATTATAATAATAAAAAAGTGGGAATAACACCTAAGCTGAATTCCATGCCATTTTTCATTTAATTTTTGTATTTTCATGGAAAACAAATTAACAAGATTCTTCTAAAATTCCTATTTTGACCTCTACACCAAATTAAATTTATGGAAATTGCCCTCTTAACCATTTTCACTTTTTTTTTGTCCGGATTTGCAGCATTCTTCAATAACCGTTTGCAGTGTTGAGTTTTTGCTCTTTTGTCCCACATCGAAAGTGGGATGAGAGAGGAGGGAATTTTTCCCATATATAAGAAGGTGCTACTTCTTATGTAAAATCATCCCACAGAGTTATTGTGTTAACAATTAATCTTTGGTTAAAAATCCCTTAGGATGAGAGTTGAGGTTAACGGATAGAAAATTTTGTGGGGTAATTTTGGGTATAAGTGAGTGTAGAAAAATTATGTGATTGTAATTTTTTACATAGTGGATTTTCTACGGCCTTGTTGCCCTGGTGGTTTTTCCCTCTTCGTTAACAGAGGGTTTTCCACGTTAAACTTTGTGTTCTCCAGTTTTATTATTTCCAGCGGATCTTGGCGGAGTTTCGTTGTGGTCGGAATTCCCAACAAGTGGTATCAGAGCAAGGTTAGCCTAGTTGGTATTCTGAGTATGCTCTGTGGTTGCAGTTTTGTCTGATCTTCCACATCAGAAAAGATACCAAAGAGGTCTCTTCGTGTGGTGGAGCTAGTGACGGGTGGAGCTTGTGTGCAGAGGAGTTTTTTGGGCAGTGGAGAATATTTACTGTGTAAGTAGGTTCTGTCTAGGAGACTGGTTTTTTAAGTGGGACCGTTGTGACCCCACTAGCCTTTCCTGGGAGCTTACTTAGAAGGGTAATTCTTTAGGGGGCAGGTCGCTATCCTCCCTGAGAATTTATCTGATCAGTACTATTAAAGGTTGTTGCTCGGTTTTCTGCGAAGTTAGTGTTCACTAATTTACGAAGATGTCTGGAAATAAGATATCGAATCTGGCGAGATTTGATGTGGAGAAATTCGACGGAAAAATCAACTTTGGCTTGTGGCAAGTGCAAGTGAAGGACGTGCTGATTCAGTCGGGGTTACACAAAGCTTTGAAGGGCTCGGAAATTCCCAAAGGCAGTGCTACCAGCAGCACTGAAGAAAAAGCTGGTGTGAGCAAATCTGGAATGAGCGATGAAGATTGGGAGGAACTGGATTTGAGAGCGGCAAGCGCGATACGACTGTGTCTGGCCAAGAATGTTCTTGCTAATGTGCATGGAATTTCGACGGCAAAAGCATCATGGGACAAGCTTGAGGAGTTGTATCAGGCTAAAGGCGTCTCAAATCGGGTGTATCTGAAGGAGCAGTTTCACACACTGCGAATGACTGAAGGTCAAAGCATCTCAGACCACTTAAGCGTTCTCAATGGGATCGTCTCGGAGTTGGAATCCATTGGAGTGAAGATTGATGATGATGATCAGGCGTTGAGACTCATCTGGTCTCTTCCAACTTCTTATGAACACATGAAGCCGATCTTGATTCATGGGAAGGAGAAAATTATATTTTCTGAAGTCACTGATAAACTTCTTGCGGAAGAGAGAAGGCTAGACGGTGGACGAAACAATTCACCGGAAGGTCAAGTCATGCTTGTCGGTGACGGAAAGAAGAGGAACTCCAGCAAGAAGCAAGTTGTGATTTGCTGGACGTGTGGACAATCTGGGCACGTGAAAAGAAATTGTCCGAAAGGAGGAGCAGGTTCGGCAAAAAGCTCTAAGTCAGTAAGTGGAAATACCGAAGAAGCAAATTTTGTCTCTCTCTCTCCATGGATGAGTTTTGCTAAGAGAGAAAGAGGAGTCCTTATGACATGTCGCTAAGTGTCATGAAAGAGGACGTGTTACAATTAGCGAGTCCACAATTTACACATGGGCATTGGTTTGGCGGTGATGCAAGGTGTGTGGTGGAAAAAGCGTGTCGAGGGCTGATGAACTTCTAGGAATGCCAAACGTGGAAGTTGCACCATAGATTTCAGCAAGGTTATTTCGACATGGGCCGAAGAAATGCTTGGATGCGAGTCCGAGTGGATATACTTTTATGGTGGAGCATGATAGCGAAAGCTATGAAAAATTTCATCAAAGTGAATAGTGGCTGTCAGATGGGCCAAAATCGCAAGGTGGAGTTTGTTGAGTTTTTGCTCTTTTGTCCCACGTCGAAAGTGGGATGAGAGAGGAGGGATTTTTCCCCTATATAAGAAGGTGCTACTTCTTATGTAAAATCATCCCACAGAGTTATTGTGTTAACAATTAATCTCTGGTTAAAAATCCCTTAGGGTGAGAGTTAAGGTTAACAGATAGAAAATTTTGTGGGGTAATTTTTGGTATAAGTGAGTGTAGAAAAATTATGTGATTGTAATTTTTTACATAGTGGATTTTCTACGGCCTTGTTGCCCTGGTGGTTTTTCCCTCATCGTTAACAGAGGGTTTTCCACGTTAAACTTTGTGTTCTGCAGTTTTATTATTTTCAGCGGATCTTGGGCGGAGTTTCGTTGTGGTCGGAATTCCCAACATGCAGCTCGGTCTGAACCCATAACTTCGTCGGTGTCAAGGCCTTGAACATTCATATTGGTGATGGCCGACAAATTCCCTCCAACGGGGACCTTTCGAGTTTGTGCATCAACGAAAGGGCCAACGGGAAACTGAGCATCGACGTCATGACGGGCTTCAGGCAAGCCCAACAAACACCTTCAACCTGGGTTCGACTTCCGAGTCAGACCTTGAGTCGGCTTATGGGGGTTGGTGATGTCGTCGTTGGTGGCCAGGCAGGGAGGACCGGGGGTGGAGGATGGGGCGGCGCACATGACATGCGCACAGGATGAGCCGAGTTTGTGGCGCTGGCGCAGCCAAAGACATGAGCATGGAGGTCTGCCGGGGAAAAAAAAAAGTCGCCTTGCCAGAAAAAAATGGGTCACCAAGAATTGTTGGTTTCGTAAATGGTGGATATCGTCGGGTGCGCGGCAACACGAGGAGTCCGGAGGTGTCCTCGAATTTCAGTGGATCGTCGAGAAATTGAAGAAAAAGACCGAGTTTTGACCGAAATTTTCTAGATCTGAACATTTTGACCGAAGTACTCATTGATGGAATTTTTCGCCGGAAATTGTAGAGGTGAACGATGATGTAAAAAGTTTTCCGATTGAAGGTGATCGATGGGCGGCTAGTGGCGAACAGTTGTTGAAAAATAAAATTATTTTTTGCTAAGATTGTGAATTGGGTATTGACCTTGTAGATTTAGGTTTAATAATTTGGAATGAAGTATTATTTTTGCCACTTCTAATCCAGCCACGTAAACAACAATCACGCCATGTCAAATTAAAAAGCTATCACGTCACTCCACATCACTTTTTTTTTTCAGGGTGTAAATAAAAAGGGATTAAAAATGATTAAATTGTCAAATTATTAGACCAATTTTAAAGTAATCAATGACGAGGTGGATTTTTGGGCTTGGACCAAATTATAAGACCAATTTTGAATTGTTGTCTTTCTTTCACTATGACGTCTTTTCATATGATCTTACTTCTCTCTCTTTCTCTCTCTCTCTCTCTCTCTCTCTCTCTCTCTCTCTCTCTCTCTCTCTCTCTATATATATATATATATATATATATATATATATATATATGGGTTGGATCCAATGCGTCCACTCCTTAAAATGAGTATGTGAGACTCAATCTTAGCCACTCGTTTTGTCTAGATCAAAATCAATTAATATATACATTAATTAAATAATAAAATAATTATTAGTTGACTCTGGCGTTGACCGTTAACTTCCGACGTTGACCGTTGACTTCTGGCGTAAATTGTTGACTTTTGGCATTAACCGTTGACTTCCGGCGTTGACCGTTGACCGCTAGAATGCATTATGTATGAAGTAATATGCATTCAGTACCATGCATTTAATATGAACTAAATATGCATGGGATATGAATTGCACTTGCAGTCCTTATAAACTAAATATGCACCAATAATATCAATTAAGTATGCACATGTTATTAACTAAATATGCATATGTTATAAACTAAATATGCATCATGAATGAACTAAATATACAACGAAAAATATGCAATAAAATGTACATTTTATATAATTAATTTATTATCCACATTTAGTTAATTTTTTATGCATATTTTAGGTAATTTATGAGACATATTTAGTTAATACGAAATGCATACTTGTTATATTTAAATTAAATATATAATGATGTTTATATAGTTAATTTATGATGCATATTTAGTTAATTCATGATACATATTTAGTTCTTACGAAATGCATATTTAGTTCATTAACAGTGCATACCTATTTTATTTGAGATCCAATCATAACAATTTATTTGTGTTATTAATCAATTTAAAATTAGTTATATAATAAAAATTATTAATTATTATATTTAATTTAATTGTATAAAATGTATATTTTATTGCATATTTTCGTTGCATATTTAGTTCATTCCTGATGCATATTTAGTACATAAACAGTGCATACATAGTTGATATTATTGGTGCATATTTAGTTCATAAGGATGACATATTGACGCAGCGAAAGATTAAACAAAGGAACAGAGAACTGAAAGAGCAGATAAATTTTTATTCAAATTCAATCGTTCTGCCATCCATCACCAACAGATCAATATATAGAGTTTTAGAATCCTAAAATACCTCCTTTCCTAACAAGAAAAGGATTAAATAAATAAAGATACTTATTCCTAAAATAACTAAAAAATAAAAAGTAGGAAAGCAAATAAATAAGAATAAGATAGTAATAAAATCCACTAATGACGTCGACGATCTCGTTTCTCCAGAAAGGCAAGTGCGATCTCGTCGCCATCATTCTCCCCCGGTGTCGAAGGATTCGCCCTCGAATCCAGTGCGATCTCGTCGTCGTCCGAGTTGTCACCATGGAAGGGCACTAAATGTTTGACATTGAAGACATCGGAGGTACGGACGTGAGAAGGAAGACGCAAGCGATAGGCATTAGGATTTATCTTCTCCACGATTTCCACCGGGCCAATCTTACGAGCCGCAAGCTTGTTGTACTCATGTGCGGGAAAGCGATCCTTAGTCAACACGGCCCAAACGAAATCCCCGACCTCAAACTCGACGTGCCGGCGCCGACCATCCGCCTGTCGCTTATACGCCGCCGTCGCGACCTCGAGGTTCGCCTTCGCCGTCTCATGCGTGCGTCTCAAGTCCGCCATGAAGTCCTCCGCCCTCCGGTCCACCTGCTCCGCCGCCGGCAGACGTAACAAGTCCGCCGGCCCGCGCGGTCGGACCGCATACACAATCTCAAAAGGGGAAAGCCGAGTAGCCCGACTCACAGCCGAGTTATGCGCGAACTCAGCCTGACTTAAGCGTGTATCCCACGAACGCAAATTTTCACCCACCAAGCAACGTAGCAAATTCCCCAACGAACGATTAACGACCTCGGTCTGACCGTCCGTCTGCGGATGATAAGCACTACTGAAATCTAACCTCGTATTTGCCAAGCGCCACAGACTCCGCCAAAAGAAACTAAGAAATCGTGTATCCCGATCAGAAACAATAGACGAAGGAAGGCCATGTAAACGATATACCTCACGGAAGAAAAGCTGTGCAACATGCAGGGCATCAGTGGTCCGCTTGCAAGGGATAAAATGGACCATCTTGGAGAAACGGTCCACAACGACAAAGATCGAATCATGACCCCGTTGAGTGCGGGGCAAACCAAGCACAAAGTCCATGCTAATCGCACTCCAAGGCTCCGAAGGAATAGGCAGCGGCCGATAGAGGCCAGCATTAGACGCCACCCCCTTGGAAGTTTGACAAATGCGGCAGCGCTCGACGAAACGGGTTACGTCCTGACGCAAGGAAGGCCAAAAGTAAGATCGCCGAACAAGGTCAATGGACCGGTCCCGGCCAACATGTCCCACACCATGAAGC
The DNA here is from genome assembly GCA_902706635.1 of Striga hermonthica. Taxonomy (NCBI): domain Eukaryota; kingdom Viridiplantae; phylum Streptophyta; class Magnoliopsida; order Lamiales; family Orobanchaceae; genus Striga; species Striga hermonthica. The sequence goes on along the minus strand of CACSLK010013932.1, from coordinate 4,538,525 downwards.
TCAGCAACCAAGCGAAAACGCAAGCTGCAATCCGGCAAGCAGAGTCTAGTGCCACGAAAAAGGAACCCATCGGAAAGAACGTAATCCTCCCACGGGCCGGCAGCAAGGCGCGTCAAAATAGGCCCGAAAAAAGAATCAGTAGCATAAAGGTCACGTAACAAGTCAAACCCCACGACCGAGACACGCAGATCGGTCAACAAGAGGGACCGACGACTCAAAGCATCCGCCACGCGATTGGAAGCACCCGAGCGATGCTTCAACACAAACGTAAACTGCTGCAAATAGGATGACCACGTAGCATGGCGGGCAGAAATCCCACTTTGAGACCCAAGGTGACGCAAGGCCTCATGATCAGTAAACAGAATGAATTCCCGCTGAAAGAGGTAATGTCGCCAATAATGCACAGCACGGAACACGGCATAGAACTCGACATCGTAGGTGCTGTATCGAAGGCGAGCACCCGACAATTTCTCGCTAAAATAAGCAACCGGCCGTCCCTCCTGGCTCAAAACGGCACCAATACCAACCTTAGACGCATCACACGCAAGCTCGAAAGGCCTAGAGAAATCAGGCAAGACCAAAACAGGGGCCGAAGTGAGCTTTTGCTTGATAAGGTCGAAAGCCGCAGCCGCCTCATCGGTCCACACAAAGGCTTTGCCGGTAATGCAATCGGTAATCGGAGCTGTGATCGTGCTGAAATGAGAGATAAACCGACGGTAAAAAGAAGCTAGTCCATGGAAGCTCCGAGCCTCAGTGAAAGATGTGGGAGTAGGCCAATCGCGAATTGCCGCTATCTTGCTCTCATCAGCTCGAATCCCCGAGGAAGAAATCACGAAGCCGAGAAATAAAACCGAATCAACAAGAAAGAAACACTTCTTCGGGGCGGCAAAGAATGACTCGGCGCGGAGGATGAGTAGGACCTCCCGAACATGTCCCAAATGCTCCTCCACAGAGCGACTGTAAATAAGAATGTCGTCGAAATAAACGACGACACATTTGCCGATGAGATCACGAAGGGCCTGATTCATAACACGCATGAAAGTGCTCGGTGCGTTCGACAACCCAAATGGCATGACCAACCACTCAAAAAGTCCCTCGCGAATTTTGAAAGCGGTCTTCCACTCGTCACCCGGGCGAATCCGAATTTGGTGGTAACCACTCCTCAGATCCAGCTTAGTAAAGATCGAAGCACCATACAATTGATCAAGCAAATCATCGAGACGAGGAATTGGAAAGCGATAACGTACCGTGATTTTGTTAATGGCTCGGCTGTCTACACACATCCTCCAGGAGTTGTCCTTCTTGGGTATGAGCAAAGCCGGGACAGCGCAAGGACTCAAACTACGACGAACAAGCCCGCGCCGCAAGAGATCCTCCACCTGGCAACGTAATTCTTCATGCTCCGATGGACTCATGCGATAGTGAGGCCTGTTAGGAAGAGGAGCCCCAGGCACCAAGTCAATTTGGTGCTGTATATCACGTAAAGGAGGCAGGCCGACCGGCAAGTCATCCGGGAAGACATCAGAAAACTCAGCGAGCAAAGGCCGAATCACTGCGGGAGGCTCGCGGTCAGAAGGAGTGGCCGAGCCCAATAGCAAAAGAGTAAACGGTGCGGATTGCATTTCCTGCTCAAAAGCGGCCCTGGACAAAAGCAAAACTGAAGATGGGGCGGGTGAAGAAGGAAGCCGAGGTGGACTGGGATGCAAAACAATTTTTATACCCTGGAAAGCGAAGCTGTACGTATTTAGGCGACCCGCATGGTGAACATCACGGTCAAATTGCCACGGACGGCCCAAAAGAAGATGACAGGCGTCCATGGGGACAACATCACACCAAATCGAGTCCCGATATGTGTCACCAATGGAAAAGGACACCAAAACACGCCGGTCGACTGTGAGTGCATTGCCACGTTGAATCCACGCAAGACTGTAAGGGTGAGGATGCGGCTCAGTAGAAAGATGCAATTTGTCAATGGCCTCCTGCGCGATCACATTTTCACAAGAGCCTGAGTCGATGATGAAACGACAAACCTTCCCGCCAATCGTGCAAGTCGACTCAAAGAGATGAGACCGCTGAATAGGTTCGTCCGACACATGACGAGGTGCCAAACAAGCCCGACGAAGAACCAAAGCCTGACCGACGTCTCCCGTGACATGCCTCTCCTCGAGCGTCCCCTCATCATCATATACCGGCGGGCCCGTATACTCAACAAAATCATCTCCGTCCCCTCCGTCACCAGAAAACAAAGCCCGTGAACCCTGACCACGTGGACACTCGGATTGACGGTGCCCCGGCTCACCACACGAAAAACAGCGAAATCCCGGGCCGACGCGTGAACCTGCCGTCGCCGAAGGACCCCCGGTTGAAGGAAAGGACCGACCACCAACTCCACTCGACCCGACCCCCTGCGAAGATCCACCCGGCATCCCCGGGCGCCCAGAAGACTGACCCGCTGCAGCCGACCCGGGGCCCGACCTACCAGCCTGTAGAAACGACGGGCCTGCTCTCCGGCCAAGCTGCTGTTCGACAAGCAACGCCCGTTGGTGGGCGTCTGAAAGAGAGACCGGCGCAAACAAATTCAGCGTATCCTGGAAAGGGACCCGCAACCCACCAATATAACGAGACACGATTTGATCCGTCGATTCACGAAGCTCAACCCTCGTCATGAGGCGATAAAATTCGTCAGTATAATCATTAACCGAGCGAGAACCTTGACGTAAATTCTGGAATTGTTGGTAAATAATACGAACATAATTATACGGGAGGAACTCACGCTCAAGGTGCTTACGAAACTTCGCCCAAGATGTTACCTTTGGCTTCCCAGAACGGCGGCGAAATTCCTTCAGTTGCTGCCACCAAGCGGCGGCCCGGCCGCGAAATCGTGTCGCCACCCAGGCCACGCGCCGGTCATCCGACACTTCCTTGAAGTCGAGTGCGGTCTCGACAGCGGCCAGCCAATCCAAGAACTCCGAAGCATCCAAGCCTCCTGCGAATTCCGGGATATCGACACGCAAGGAAGACTCCCAACGTCGATCATCATGTGGGCCATCATCCTCTTGTGCGTGCTGTCCGAACGGGTTGTAGTCGGAAAGGGTGTCGTCATCGTCACCCCCTCCATTCCACGGATTAGGCGACCGGTCGCGGGGCGCCCCACGTCTACCCCGGCCGCGTCCTCCGGGCGCTCCACCGTGTCGTCCGCCCCGGCCACGGTTCGTTCGATCATCCGTGTGAGCAGCGTGTCCTGCCAATCGATCCTCGAAACCCTCTGCCAAATCGGTGATTCGTCGATCCATGAGATCGAATTGCCGTCCAAACCCTGTTTGCATCTCCGTGAGTTGACGACTAAGCATCTCAATTGCGGCATCGACGCCATCATTCTTCTTTGGTGGCATCTTGGAACGTACTGGACTCTGGATACCAACTGACGCAGCGAAAGATTAAACGAAGGAACAAAGAACTCAAGAACTGATAATTTTTATTCATCAACGATTCAATGCC
>CACSLK010013932.1:4501599-4516104 GCA_902706635.1 Striga hermonthica | reverse complement strand
AATAGTATCTTAGAAAAATTATGAGTTAACCACCGAGAGTTTCAGAACAAATAGGAACACTTATAGAAATAATAAAGAAAACTCAATTAGAAACATTAGAAAAATTAGAAGAAATAAAAGGATCAGTAAAAGAACTACAAGATTTAATACAAAAAGAAAAAACGCAGAAAAAGTTATTTAAACCAATTCAAATAGAACCACCAACAAGTTCTAATGGATGACATAGATAGATTAACCCAATTATTAGAAAAATGCAATATTGAAGAAACTAGAATGACAAAAATAGATGATGAGGATAAACAATGAATAATCTACGGAATAGATAGTGAAGATGAAGACGAACCAACATTTAATATGACTGATCAAAAACCTCATACAACACCACCATTATCACCAAAGCGACCTAGAAAAAACAATAATGAAGCATCTAGTTCACAAAATAATTACGTAGAAAGCAGCTTTAAAGATTTTATATACAGAAATGATTATAGTTATCATCAAGAAAAAATTAAGAAAAATATACCACCAGCATATTTAGAAAAAGAAAGAAATCTATCTAATGGAATACTAAATATAGATTGTGCAACCAATGCAGAAGATTTAATAGTCACTTGGACTAATCAATTAAAATTACTAGTCCAAACTAATGATTCAATGATAAATGAAATGACATTAACAGATTTTTCCAATTATATAAGGTATAAAACATCAGGAGTATTATTTGATTATCTAGAAAATACTCAAATCCCACTTAATCTCGATGCTAGTGGTTCAGAAACAGGAGCAGAATATAAAATAACAACTTTAAGAGAATTAGCAAAAAATCTATTAAGAGAATTCTTAGGAATTACAGGACAAGAGTCAAAAAAAACACAAAAAGATAAGGTAGTTAGATTTCTAACTAACATGAAGTTATGTAATATATGTTATATCGAAAATTTCTTCTGTCAAGTAAGAGATATTTTTTATAAAATTAAGGATCGATCAGGATTAATAGAAATTGTTGAAAGTAAACTTAAATATGAAATGAATAAATATATTCAGAAGAAGATTAATGAAACAAGAGAAGAAAAAACTTTAGGAATTTTAGAAAAATATGCAAAAGAATATAGAGATGAACTTTGTATAAGGAAAATAGAACACCATGAAATGACTAAAGTCGATTCAAGATGTTGTAAACAATTAGAAAGTGTACCACAAGAATTTGGTTGTCATGAACCATATAGAAAGAAAAGATATTATAAATACAATAAGTTTAACAGACGATATAGGCCAAGAAGATATAAAACATTTAGAAAACCATGGAAACCAAAATACAAAGGAAAGTTCAGAAAACAAGAAAAATATTTAGGAAAGCCCAAATATTGTCCTAAAGGAAAAAAGAATTGTAGATGTTGGAAATGTCAAGAAATATGACACTACGCAAATGAATGTCCTAAAAACATTCCAGAAAAAGAAAGAAAATTAAAAATGATATTTTCTCTAGGTTATGAACCTATAGAAGAAGAATACGAAGAAGGTGAACTATTAGACTTCGATATATATGATTTAGAATAAAAAACAGATAGTGATTTGGAATCATCTGAATCAGAAGATGAGTAAAAAAAATAGTTCATTTATAAAAGTTAAATTATTTAACAAATTTCTATTAGCATATATAGACACAGGTGCAACAATATGTCTAGCAAAAGAATCTATATTACCTAGTAAATATTGGAAGAAATTAGACAAACCAATTATAGTCAGAATTGCAAATAATAAGACAATAAGTATTGATTATAGAGCATCAGATTTAGTATTGTTAATAGAAGGAAAAAGATTTCCTTTACCAAGTCTTTATAAGCAAAATACAGGTTTACCATTTATAATAGGAAATAACTCTCTTAAGTTATATAGCCCATTTATTCAATGACTAAATAGTATAAGTCTTAGATGTCCACAACTGGATACACAATCTAGTAAAATAATTACTACAAAAATATATAACACATCTTCTTTCATACGAGGGGAGATATTAAAAAAAATTTCACTTCAAATTTATAAAGTAATAAGTATAACATTAGAAGAACATGTTAATCAGTTATTAGAAAACATATGTAGTCAAAATCCATTAGATCCAAGTAAAAACACAAATAGCACGATAGTAAAAATCGAACTAATAGATCCAAGCAAAGAAGTCAATGTGCCAAATAGAATACCATATACAGAAAGAGATGTTAAGGAATTTCAAGAAGCAACTACTAAGATGTTAGAAAATGGTATTATACAACTCAGTACAAGTCCACATAGTGCACCAGCATTTTATGTAGAAAATCATAATGAATTAAAAAGAGGAAAACGTAGAATGGTTATAAACTACAAAGAAATGAATAAAGCCACTAAACGAGATGCATATAAGTTACCAAGACAAGATTGAATTTTCAGTCGAATTAAAAAAGCAAAATGGTATAGTACTTTAGATGCTAAATCAGGATATTGGCAGTTAAGATTACATGAAGAAACTAAACCGTTAACAGCATTTAGTTGTCCACCTCAAAACCACTATGAATACAATGTCATGCCATTTGGACTTAAACAAGCACCTAGCATATATCAACGATTTATGGATAGTAATCTAAAAGGATTAGAATCAGTAAGTCTTGCTTATATAGATGATATAATTGTTTTTACACAAGGATCAAAAGAAAATCATTTAAAAGAACTTGCAAAGGTTTTAATACAATTAGGAAATAAAGGAGTTATTTTAAGTAAAGAAAAAGCAAAAATTTGCAAAACCGAAGCAGAATTTTTGGGAATGAAAATAGTCGAAGGAGGCTATATAGAACCTCAAAAACATCTACTTGAAAAGATACATCAATTTCCAGATCAACTTCAAAACAGAAATCAAATTCAAAAATTTCTTGGATGTTTAACATATATTGGAGAAAAAGGTTTTATAAAAAGTCTTGCAAAAGAAAGAGAGTTACTACAGAAAATGATTTCAGAAAAAGTACCATGGAAATGGACAGATAATGCAACTAGAGCAGTACAGTCCTTAAAAAGACTATGTACTCATTTACCACGACTTTATCTACCAAAGCCTAGTGATTTACTTATTTTAAACGCTGATGCAAGTCAGGATACTTGGGGAGCAGTCCTTCAAGCAATTCCAGATGCATATGAAGAGTTTAATAAGTTTATCATGAACAACAAACCATCTGGAGTTAAATCCTTTATACGAAGGATAAAGAAAAATTGTTTGGATGAAAATAGTGAATCTAATGATTCTATGCAATTAGTATTGGATAAAACCAATAACAAGAAATTATTGTTATCCAAATGGGTATCAGGAACGTTTAAGCAAGCAGAACGCAATTATACAACACATGAAAAAGAAACATTGGCTTTTATAAATGCTTTGGAAAAATTTAAACTTGATTTACAACCAGTCAAATTTATTTTTCAAACAGACAGTTTGTATACAAAAGATTTTACAAAATATCGAATAAAAGAATCTTACAACAAAGGCAGACTTTTAAGATGGAGCTTAAAAGCACAACAGTTTGATTATATATCTGTATATATTTCAGGAAAAGAAAACTACTTAGCAGATACATTAACACGAGAATGGAAGCAATCAGACCAGTCCTAGAAGACAGTCTAAATATGCTAGAAAAACAAGTAGAAGAGCTCTCAGAGCAGATAAAGAAAAAAGAAAAAGAAATCAGCCAAATAAAAGCCATACTGTTTGCAGGAAAAGGCAAGGAAGAAAAGAAAAATGAAAAGGCTGAAACATCGGAAGAAAAAGAAAAACCTCGTTTTGATGAGGAAGAAAGAACAAAAACCCATTATGTAATATTTACAGGTCCTAATCAAGGGATATTTTCCCAATGGAGTCAAGCAGCTATGTTTATAACAGGACAACCTGTCATACATAAAAAAATTTCTAGCCTGTTCGAAGCAAAAGAAGCACTAGCTCAGTTCAAGGCAAGTTATGCAGGAAAAACACAGTCACCAGCTATAGTAGCACAGAAGCAAATGCTTATATTAGGCAAGATTCCAAGCAGCAGACCACTCACGATTGGAAGCATACAGTCTAAACAACAGAAAGAAGAGATGACCAAGCTCACAAAAAACATTTTTTACCATGAATTTAAGTTTGTGGTTAATTACACAAATGAAGATAAGCAGACAAGCATTTATCCAGTTGATGGTTCATATCTTGGACCAAAAGCAATCGCTCTACCAGAGGCAGATCCAATGAAAGTATACATGATGTTCCAATCAGGGTTACTGAGTTGTATTTATTTCAGAGATGTAAATATGTTCCAATACTTCTCGATCAACATCAAGAAGGCAATTTCCCAATACGGTAAGCACGTACTCGGGAAAAAAGAAGGATTCATAAAGATATTCACCACCACACCAATTTTTGGGGAGGGGGAGAAGTCACAAGAAGTAATACAACCAGCAATCCAATTTTGTCAAATTGGAATAAGCAATGGAAACTATCCAGACATCGGACAAGCACAACATGAAGACGAATTAATTCAGTTCCTTAATAATTATGTCATAATACTAAACAAAGGCATTAAGATCAAGGGACGAATTAATTATGCAGCCAAGTTCATTATCATTTGGAGTATGCAAGCACGAGATCCAGCAGAGATAGACATCAAATTACTCAACAAATATCTGGATACACTAATAAAAATACAATTTGATATTCCAGAAATAATTAAGAAGGTGATCTGCATCAGGCTACAGAAGGAATTCACAGAAGATCACATTTGTGAATTATGCAACCCAGAATCACAAGGAGAGTTTGAACCCATCCAGGAATGATGTAAGCGCTTACGTCAGGAGGCAATAATATAGTGGATGAAATAGTGGAGAATAATGGAGCAGATAGTGGACGAGATAGTAGACAAAAATGGAGGATCCCACCTTCTTTTTGAAAATTGTCTTGTTGTAATAATAGAAAAGATTCTATGCACTATGTAATGGGATGGTGAGTCACCACCCACACCCACTAAGAACCCATAATGTGAAGTTGTCGGTCATGATGTAAAGAGGCAGAGATATAACTCTTGCCTATAAATAAGTGTCTCAAACTTCATTTGGGGAGAGAGCAATTTGAAATAAAATCCTTTCATATAACATTCTTCCTTTCACAAGATTTTATGCTTTCATATATAATGAGTTCCTAAATATTTAGAAAAAATAAGAAGAAAGATTGAAGGTGTTAATTGATTAAGCGATAGTCTCTCTGGAGCACTGAACGTTCTGTGAAAAGGCCAAAGCTGTTAGGCGTCAAGGCCATTAAGTCCAGAATTGTGTTGAGAGCAGGCGGAATCAGGTAACCTTCATAACAAGTATTCTTATATCTATCTTGTTAAAAATTGTTATTAATTCCTTAATACTGCATGGAAATAAATGATTTTTGGAATATGTCATATAAAGAAATATATAGAGATATAAATTGCCTAAAATCATTAATAGAACAAATTGTTTTATTAACAAAAATGTTAAAAGAAAATGAACAAATGTTATTCAACCTAGTTAAAGTTTATATACATAAAGAACGTTCAGTAGAAGATGAAGTTTATTTCTAAATATGTGATGATATCACCTCTTCAATTATCAGGATTAAAGAGTTAATAAAGAAAGCCGAATATCAAGCATCCATTCTAAGTGTTCAAATAAGGCTAAGAATTTTAAATATAAGATAATGGAAAACGAATATCATGTTATAGAAAATATAGAAGAACAAGGAATTTATTTATCAGATATATTATTAGACAAAAAAGTAGTAACAAAAGTAAAAAATAAAGGAAATTTAGATCTAGAAAAGAAAGAAGGAATAAATAGTGGTATACTAGAAAAATTAAATAGAAAAAATATAATACATTACGGAATAATGAATGGAGAACAACCGATTAGAATAGAACAAGCAAATTATAATTTTCAAGCACCCTTAGTTGAAATAAATCAAATAGAAAAAAGATTAGAAAAAATAAAAGAAGGAGATAGGAAAAAGATAAGTTATATACATATAAACAAGGTACAAATAGTATTACGATCAACATTTAGAGAAGGAATAAAAACACCCGTAAATATAAGAGTTGAAGATAATAGAATTATGCATAAAAAATCAAGAAAGTTAGGAGAAATAGAAGGAGATTTAGGGTATGGAGTAATTAAATTTAATATATCATTACAATTTCCTATACCATTATCAACCAAGAAAATTAATAATTGTATAGGAATAATATGTAATTTTCAAGAAAAAACATTAATGGAATCAGGAAATATACCTATGGTTGTTTGTTATAGAATAGCTTATGCATTAAGTAATAGTAGTTTAAGTATGAATTATCAAAACCAAGAAAGAATATATACAAAAAAATTATTCAATGAAACCAGTACTATCATTAAAAATGATAGAATTCAAAAAGAATTTTTAAGAGAACATAGTAGACGATCATTTAGTAATCCTACAAATTTAGGAAAAATGATTGAAAATAGTTCATTAAAAATTCAAGAAATTGAAGAACCTCATAGTAGCAATAGTTTATATAAAGGGGATAAAGAAATAGAAAAATTAAATAAACAGGTAAATGAATTAAGTTCATTAGTAATAAACTTAAATAATAAAATATAAAATGGAAAGGAAAGATATAAATCTTGAACTAGCTGAACTTTTCAGAAAAGAAATCAAAGAGATAGATTATTTAATAGAAAAAATAATTCAATATAAATATATAGAAAAAGATGAACAAAAACTAAAACAGTTAGATTGTGATATAAAAAGACATAAACAAAAATCTAAGAAATTACATAAAATAGGACCACCTAAAACGATAATATAAAATGGTATCAGAGCTAGACATAAAATTAAATATAAACATAAAATTAAAAGATAGCTAGATAACAATTAAAAATAAAATAAGTACAAGAAAAATATATTTTGATATAGACAGGGAAATACAAAATATAAAAATGGATATAACAAGATATATTTATTTACATGAAATTACAAATTTAGATTTTTATTATGATATGATGATGATAAGTGAAAGAAAATTAAAAAGAATAACTGACGCATGCCGGGCGCCCCGAAGACTGACCCGCTGCAGCGGACCCGGGGCCCGACCTGCCAGCCTGCAGAAACGACGGGCCTGCTCTCCGGCCAAGCTGCTGTTCAACAAGCAACGCCCGTTGGTGGGCGTCCGAAAGAGAGACCGGCGCAAACAAATTCAGCGTATCCTGCAAAGGGACCCGCAACCCACCAATATAACGAGGCACGATTTGATCCGTCGATTCACGAAGCTCGACCCTCGTCATTAGGCGATAAAATTCGTCAGTATAATCATTAACCGAGCGAGAACCTTGACGTAAATTCTGGAATTGTTGGTACATAATACGAACATAATTATACGGGAGGAACTCACGCTCAAGGTGCTTATGAAACTTCGCCCAAGATGTTACCTTTGGCTTCCCAGAACGGCGGCGAAATTCCTTCAGTTGCTGCCACCAAGCGGCGGCCCGACCGCGAAATCGTGTCGCCACCCAGGCCACGCGCCGGTCATCCGGCACTTCCTTGAAGTCGAGTGCGGTCTCGACAGCGGCCAGCCAATCCAAGAACTCCGAAGCATCCAAGCCCCCTGTGAATTCCGGGATATCGACACGCAAGGAAGACTCCCAACGTCGATCATCATGTGGGCCATCATCCTCTTGTGCGAGCTGTCCGAATGGGTTGTAGTCGGAAAGGGTGTCGTCATCGTCACCCCCGCCGTTCCACGGATTAGGCGACCGGTCGCGGGGCGCCCCACGTCGACCCCGGCCGCGGCCTCCGGGCGCTCCACCGTGCCGTCCGCCTCGGCCACGGTTCGTTCGATCATCCGTGTGAACAGTATGGCCCACCAATCGGTCCTCGAAACCCTCTGCCAAATCGGTGATTCGTCGATCCATGAGATCGAATTGCCGTCCAAACCCCGTTTGCATCTCCGTGAGTTGACGACTAAGCATCTCAATTGCGGCATCGACGCCATCATTCTTCTTTGGCGGCATCTTGGAACGTACTGGACTCTCTGATACCAACTGACGCAGCGAAAGATTAAACAAAGGAACAGAGAACTGAAAGAGCAGATAAATTTTTATTCAAATTCAATCGTTCTGCCATCCATCACCAACAGATCAATATATAGAGTTTTAGAATCCTAAAATACCTCCTTTCCTAACAAGAAAAGGATTAAATAAATAAAGATACTTATTCCTAAAATAACTAAAAAATAAAAAGTAGGAAAGCAAATAAATAAGAATAAGATAGTAATAAAATCCACTAATGACGTCGACGATCTCGTTTCTCCAGAAAGGCAAGTGCGATCTCGTCGCCATCACATATATAATTCATATCTTATTCATATTTAGTTCATATTAAGTGCATAGTAATGTATGCATATTACTTTATACATAATGCATACTAGCGGTCAACGGGTCAACGACGAAAGTCAATGGTCAACGGCGGAAGCCAACGGTCAACGACGGAAGTCAACGAATTTCAACGGAAGTCAACGCTGGAAGTCAACGGTCAACGTTGGAGTCAACGGTCAACGCCGAAGTCAATGGTCAATTGTCAAAATAATATTTAAATAATTAAAATAATAAAAATAAAGAATTAAGTAATAAAAATAAAAAATTATTATTTAAATGAAGAATTAAATCTTGGCCACACATCATGTACCAATCTAGTGGCTAGGAATGAGTCTCACATGCATACTTTAAATATGTGGATTCATTTATTGGTGTGTCGTTTTTTACTTTTCCACGTCCAATTTGTTGACCGCGTGCTTTGATTTACAAAAATATGTGAAAAAAAAGTCATCCTTTTGTTGCAAAAATTAAAAAGTTGAAATTGCATTGTAATCGAAACAATGAAATTTGGCAAAATAGTAAAAGATTAGGTTGAAAATTTAAATACCTTTTATTAATATATATATTATTATATATTTAGTATGACTGGTGCAAAAAAAAAAATTATATATTTAGTATGACACTTTTTATTTGTGTGACTTACTTGTGTTATATTTTAATAATTTATTTTTTAACTTACAACATATAACTACATTAAACATAAATATATCAACTGAGAAACAATTTTATTTTTTTAATAAATTTTAATAAATATTATTATTTTTTTGTTATTATAAAGATAAATATAATTTATTTATTTTATATATACAATATGGATGTCAAATCGAAGATCATGAAAAAATGATTAATTTGATATATTATATATGTAAAACCGATAAGAAATACAAAAGTTATCAACTTTTAAAATACATTTATAATTCAATAGCTAATTGAAGAAAACAAATCAAAAGTCAGGGATATATTAGTCACTTAGTGCCTCAATATGTAAATTTACAAATAATTACAGGGTTATATTAGTACAAGTGATATTAAAATACCTAAGTTAGCTAAATAATATTTATGAAATGCCCGAACCTAGATTATTAATTATTAATATATCAATATTTTTTGTTCAAACCTAATAACGAGGCATGATTCTTCACCAAGTAGAATTCCGAAACACCAGAAACAACCATGTAGGCTCAGCGCATTCGAGAATTATATATAGGGAGGATATTGTTGTGTATTTTGTAGTTGATTTCTCTAATTGCAAAGATTACAAGTAAATTTAGCAATGTAAATTCGCAAGTTGTTCAAATGGAAAAACGCTACGTACCTACATGAAACACCATGACCGAATTTACCCACATCTTCAAGTTATTTTCCTTAAAGAGTAAAAAAATTTACCGAGGGCAGGCACGTAATTTCACGTTTGGGGGCCACGCCATCCCTTTCTTTTTTCTTCCTGACCTTTCTCCCGCTGTCTGTTGGTGCTTTGGTAATAAGAACTAAGGAGGATTAAAAGAAACTACTAGTTGTCTCCCACTCCTCTCTTAAGTTTTAACACTCCATTTTACGGTTAAAACAAAATTACAGTCATCAAGCGTTAGAGGGACTGAAAATTTGCAGTGTGGATCCAAATATTTTATGTTTGAATTATCATTTTATGCATTTACTCGATTGGGCTTGTTTTATGTGACTTTACCGTTGCACCAAATTTGATAGTTTAAATAAATAGACAATTTTAGAATTCAATGGTATAATTATTTGTATTTATTTTGAAATTAAATGAGTTCATCTAACTATGGTTCACACTCTTATGTTATCTCCTACACATAATTTCCGAATGTGCTGAAATTAAATGGCGCACTCGCATGATTCGAGATTCTATGTGATCAAAATTTCATGATTTGTCATTTGACTAAAATTTAAATTTATCAACAATTTTTTTTATGCATAATATATTAAATTAATCATGTCTTGATGAGTTCCGATCTGACATTCTATATTGTACATACAAAATATATAAAATTTATCTCAGAGGATGGTTCAGACGATATGAGGTGGAGACTTACATCTTTGGGTGCATTTTCTATGATCTCAGCACTACAAGAAAATAGTGTTCTAGTGAAAATAAATTTTTGTCACTATGTTGTCACTATATCTACTGTCACTATATCTACAATTGTTGTCACTATATCTACAACAATTGTAGATATAGTGGCAATAATTGTCAGTATAGTGGCAATAATCATAGATATACTGACAATAGATATAATGACAAAAAAATTCTTCAATAAAACTCTATCTTTTTGTCGTGAAGGGAAGCTCGACTAGGTGACCGACTTGATCTTCTCTTCGGGGCCATTTGGACCGACCTGCTTACCCCAACCATCCATGTCTTCTTTTGGCGCCTCCTTCTGCGCCGTATTCCGATCGACACTGTAATGCAGGGGAGGGGATTTTCCTTCAATTCGCGGTGTTACCGTTATGTCGAGACCGGACATTTCTAAACTGAGACTTTTTCCCATTTGTTTTTGGAGAGCGAGGTTGCGAAGAGAGTGTGTGAGCATTTCTCCACTTATACTCATATACCCCTTCCCACTATAGATAATATCTTTCAGCTATTGAGTTTTTTCTCACAACGCGTACACTTTAGACACGTGAGCTTCCTCATTCTTTGACTGATCATGTGGTCCATCTGTACAAAAAGGAATAGTGCGAAGCATAGGGATATTACTTTTATGTGCTCCCACATTGTTTTGCTGGTTGATTGACATCTTTCTCTCCTCACAGCTCTGGGCAAACCCACACTTAGAGACTGGACCAGCTGCACGTCGCCCAATCGCATTGTACCACCTCCGCTGTCGCCTGTCCAGCACCTATGCCCCAGAGTAGATGTTTCCTGAGACCCGACTCCCCTTGGGTTAATCTAAGCACCGACGAATATTTCGACCGAATTGCCAGAACCACCGGAGGCGGAAGCCTAATTAGGGATCACAACGGAGCTCTCATTACCGCCTTCCACGCCCCTTATCAGGCCTCCTCAAGTTACACAACGGAGGTTTAGGAGCTTCACATCGGTCTTCAGATTGCAAAATCTATCTTTTCTCACATTTGGATATAGTTAGACGCTGGTGCTGTCGCCACCCTATTAACCGTAGGCCACCAGGGCTTGTGGCAAATTCAGCACCCGCTTCAGTTGGTTCGTTATCGGATATCGCGCATCTTCCGCGAGGGAAACGACCCGCTAATTTCCTCGCTTGCATCAATGCCTCCACTCCCCAGAGGTGCATTTTTTTATTCGGACAACGCTCCTCTCCTCTTCCGTACTCTTATACGGATGGATCAGATGGGTACCCATCGTTCAAATTTGGGTAGTTGCTTTGTTCTTTTGTGTGTTCTAGCCAATTCGGGGTGTTTCTTCTAAAAAAAAGTCGTATAAATGATGTATGTTAATTTAAATATAAATAGTATTACAATTATTAAAAAAATAAAAAAATAAAAAATAAGATTTACTATTATTATTAAGTTTAAATATAAATTTCTTAACAAACAACTCGTGTATTACACGTGCATTGTACTAGTTAATTAATATAAATGAACTGTATAGTCTATATTCACGAGACTTGGAGAAACAATCAACGTGAATGATATGGAGCCAATTGAGTATCTTATGTTCGAATTCATTATCATTTAATAAAGAACTCATCTTTGATCGGCTCGTAAAATAAACGAATAGAAAAATTCGATTCACATCTGACTCGTTAAATTTGTGAATGTTAGGTTTGACTTAAAAATCTTAATTGATTTACTAGTAAACGTAAAATGTTTGTTCGCAAACAAGTTCAGCTCAACATTTCATCTAAAAACCACAAAATAATAATAAAAAATAAGTTATCACGTTCAACTCATATCATTTTAGACATACGTGAATGATATGGAGCCAATTGAGTATCTTATGTTCGAATTCATTATCATTTAATAAAGAACTCATATTTGATCGGCTCGTAAAATAAACGAATAGAAAAATTCGGTTCACATCTGACTCGTTAAATTTGTGAATGTTAGGTTTGACTTAAAAATCTTAATTGATTTACTAGTAAACGTAAAATGTTTGTTCGCAAACAAGTTCAGCTCAACGTTTCATCTAAAAACCACAAAATAATAATAAAAAATAAGTTATCACGTTCAACTCATATCATTTTAGACATATATAAATAATGAAAGAACAAAAGCTCAAACTTTGTGAATGTTAGGTTTGACTTAAAAATCTTAATTGATTTACTAGTAAACGTAAAATGTTTGTTCACAAACAAGTTCGGCTCAACGTTTCAATAAGAGAAAAATAAAGAATAAGTTATCACGTTCAACTCATATCATTTTAGACATATATAAATAATGAAAGAACAAAAGCTCAAACTTTGACTAGCTAAACCAAAATGTGTTAACGTTTAGAAAAATGCTACGGTTCAGTTACGAAACCATTTTATCGGGGATTGTGGCCGTTAAATTATCATGTAACCGTCATAGATAGTTGATCTAACGGTTACAAATCCCAACAGAATGATTCCGTAACGAGATATCCCTAACGTTTAATACAATTCGAATAACAGATAAACCTTCAAAAAAAAAAAAATTTCACCCGCACGCACAAACACACAGAGAGAGTCGCACGCACTTTCACTCCCACTGCGCGTCTAAAAGACACTGTACCCTCTGCAGTTAGCCCCCACCTTTTTCCTTCCCCCAAGTAAACCATGTCTGGTAATTAATCCTCGCACAAAAATCATAAAAATACACTCCATAACCAAAAAAAGAAAATATAAAAAGAAAAAAGAAGACCAGAAAAGAAAAGCTCCCTAGTCTCTGTACGTGTGTGGTGAGAGTGGTGACAAAAACAAAAAATTAAGTAGAAAACACCAAGCTGAGACAGAAAGAAAGAAAGCAAAAAAGATGAAGAGGTGTGGCTGATAGTCGACAAAACACTTTCATCAACTCCCATATATATTTTTTTTTTCTCTCTTTCTTTCTTGTCTCACTATATAGCTACCTGATTAAGCCCGGCGAAGAAAAGGGGGAAAGAAGTAAAGAAAAACAAAAGCTAGAGAGAGAGAGAGAGAGAGAGAGAGAGAGAGAGAGAGAGAGAGAGAGAGAGAGATGGTGGGCTCAAGCGGCGGAGGAGGAGGAGGAGGAGGAGGAGAGAGGAGTAAAGAGGCCGTGGGGATGATGGCCCTTCATGAGGCCCTTAGAAGCGTCTGCTTCAACACCGACTGGAATTACTCTGTTTTTTGGACTATTCGACCTCGCCCGTATTTCTCAATTTCTCAAATCAAGCCTTCATTTATCCTATTTTTTTCTCAGTTTTCTTGAAATTTCTTGGCTGAATCTAAGAGGGTTTTTTTTTTGTGGGGTTTTGTTTGCAGGAGAGTTAGAGGGGGCAATGGCTGCAAAGTGGGAGACGACAATGGTAGCCTGTGAGTGTAAATTTTTATTTTATTTTTTGTCTATCTGAGTGTAAAGATTTGATTTTTATTCTTGATTTGCTCACGAGGTTCTTGTTTTTGTTATCACTTGTTTTTTAGTTAAGGATAGGGAGAATTTTAAGGTTTTACGTGTGGAGTTTGATTTTTTACCTTGTCTTTTCTGATAATGTTGTGTTCTTTTTTTTCTTGGGTTTTTGTTTGTTTGTTTGTTTTTATGTGCAGAATGTTGATGTGGGAGGATGGGTTCTGCAGAGGGAGATCATTAGCTGTTGGGGAGTGTTTGGATGAGATGGATGGTGGTGAAGATCTTGTTAGAAAATCCTTCAGCAAAATGTCCATTCAGTTGTATAATTATGGAGAAGGGTGGGTACTGGGTAGGTTTTTTTTTTTTTTGTAATTATATTGGATTTTGTGTGTGTTGTTTGTTTTACTTCATGGGTCTGGTTTAATATTATTTTTGGTTGGGGGGGGTGAAAATTTTATTTGGTTGCAGATTGATGGGAAAAGTTGCTTCTGATAAATGCCACAAATGGGTGTTCAAAGAGCCAACAGAGTGTGAACCAAACATCTCCAACTACTGGCAGAGCTCCTTTGATGCTGTAAGTTTTTTTTTTTTTTTTTTTTT
>CACSLK010013932.1:4490238-4501578 GCA_902706635.1 Striga hermonthica | reverse complement strand
TTTTTTTTTTTTTCTTTTCTTGATTGTGATTAAGCAGCAGATTAAACTATCCACGACGGGTTTGTAACCGTTAGATCAACTATTCACGACTGTTACAAATCCCGACGGAATGGTTCGGTAAAGAGAATGTAGCATTTTCCTCTTTCTTGTACCAGTTTTCTTGGTATGACATGATATGGTTGAGGAAAAAAAGTGAGACTTTCAATGTTCCAATTATTGCTGTCATGAAAAAAACTGCTAGCTACTGTGTTTGAATGATTGATTTGAGTTACTAATAATAATAAGTCCCTTTGGTTTTCAATTTATTAACTGCAGCTACCTCCAGAGTGGAATGAACAGTTTGAGTCAGGGATTCAGGTCAGTTAAATCTGTCTCTCAAAACAGTTGATTTTTGGCTTTGGTTTTTGTTTTTGCATACATCATTATATTGTTCCTCAAATGTATTAATATGACCATATATATGTATATTTACTATTCTATTGATTTTTTAACAGACTATAGCTGTTATTCAAGCTGGCCATGGCCTTCTCCAACTTGGTTCCTGCAAAATTGTGAGTTTCCTATGCTTCTAATTCATGAAATTTTTTCAAATAAATTGTATTTTTTGATTTGGATTTGCCTATGTTAATCCAGCCAAAATAAATTATAAATTCAGGGAGATGCTACAGTCCCGTTACGGAACCATTTCGTCGGATTTGTAACCGTCGGGAATAGTTGATCCAACGGTTTCAAACTCTAACGGAATAGTTTCGTAACGAGACTGTAGCATTTCCCACAAATTCATATGTTAAAGATAAAGAAAGGCCAAGAGGAAAAAAAATATATATATATGAAAAGTAAAAAGGAAAGAGGAAGGAAGCTCAAAACTCAAATTGGTAGTAAAAAAATTAAAAATTGCTTTTCCACCAAACTAGTACTAAAAAACAATACAATTAACATCAATCACATCATTGATAATATTTTATTATATTACATTTGATTCAGATACCAGAAGACCTGCATTTTGTCCTGAGAATGAGACACACTTTCGAGTCCTTAGGCTACCAATCCGGATTCTACCTTTCCCAGCTGTTCTCCTCGACCCGGCCCGCCTCATCCTCTGCCATGGGCCCACTTAAGCAGCCCGCTATGCCCGTCCGCCCTTCCCCTCCCCTCTTCAACTGGGCCCCGAGGCCCATCCCTCCGGGCTCATCGATGCTCACTTCCCCAGCTTTCCAGAGCCCGGCCCGTCTCCAGATGCCACCCTTCAAGGACGAGACCCACATGTTCCTCCTCCCCCACTCAGCCGAGCCCGGCCCAATGGAGGCCCACATGATGCCCGACCACGAAAACGACATCAAGTGGCCCAGTGGGCTATCCTTCTTTGGCGCTCTCACGGGCCGGGCCGACGAGGCCAAGCTCCTGTTCAATCCGGACGGCCCTTCGGGCTTGCACAACAATCATAGTAATAGCAATAACACTAATAATAACGGTAACCCGAACGAGTTCTTGAGCTTGGATAATAATAATTACTCGAAGAATATGGAAGGGAAGTTCAAGAGGAGCTTCACATTGCCCGCTCGAATATCTTCCTCGAGCTCGATGGGCCACCATGTGCACAATCCAGGGGAGTATAGGAATGAAGGGGGAATGTACCAGGACGTTATGGAGACTTTCTTGGAGTGAGTGTTGTGCTTGGGGCTTTTTAGGTTGTACTTTAGAGGAGGAAGACAAGGAAAAAGAACATGTATTTTTTTGATGCAGTTTGGATACTTTGGGTTTTATTAATTGTTCCCTTTATTGCTTTTGATGATTTGTTCTTAAAATTTAAACCAACTCTTTTAACATTACTTAATGGCATTCCTTAGTGATCAAGAGATTGCTATTGGCATGGGATTTAGGATATCGACAAGTTGTTGTTGAAGTCGATAGTCAAGGTGTGTTGAATATGATTTTAGGGACACAGAGTGAACTTGGGGCCAATGATTCCATAGTTAGAACGATTCAGAGCTTGATGAATAGAAATTGGAACGTGCAAATTCTTCACGTACATCGAGAAGCCAACTTTGCAGCTGACCACATGGCGAAGCTAGCGGCTGAGTCCCCGCTAGGACTACACAGGATCCCGACGCCTCCACAAGTACTGGAGGCCTGGCTCGACCGTGACATCAGTGGGGCGACTTACCCACGGCGCATTCTAGTTTCATAATTCTCGGGGCCTAGCCTCATCTATGTACCAAAAAAAAAAAAAAGAGAGAGATTGCTATTGGTCATGGTTCAATGAATTGCAAATCATTGCTATGGTCTCGTTACGGCACCATTCCGTTAAGGTTTCTAACCGTTAGATGATCATGTAATCGTCGGAGATAGTTAATCTAACGGTTACAAACTCCGACGAAATAGTTTCATAACAAAACCGTAGCATCTCTCGAAATATATAATAAGAATCATAATTTAGAAGTGACAAAAGTTAAGGATGTTTGAAAAATGAAAATAATATTCAACATTAGCAGGTGGAATTAAAATAAGAGAGACCCCTTTTTGCATAGATGACAAATAAAGTGATTTTACTGTCTCGCATATATGTTTGATTAATTAATAGTATTATTATCCATGCATCCAACAAATCTTTAAATTAGCCTAATGGCGACTTGAAAGAGTTGTGTTGAAGTTCAATAATGCTAGAAAATCTATGAAACTATCGACTGACTTGGAAAGCTAAAAGAAAAGGTCCTATTACTTTCTTTATGTGTCATATTGATATAAAATTTCAATGGCCTTGTCCAATTGGATATATTTTTCTGATTTTAATTGGACAGATAATTTTATTTATTTATTTTTTTTATTCAGAACAATGATTAGGTACAATTTTTTATCTCAAATTCACCTTCTTTTTCTATTTTTATTTTTTCAGAATGATTGAGGCTCAAAATTCAACCTTCATTTGACCTTAATTGACTCCCATCCATATTATTAGAATAAATAAATAATAATCAAACAATCCTAACCACACAATGTCCAACAAAATTTTATACACTCACTTATTTTTTAGGGAATTTTTTTAACCTCCCAAAGTATGCCATTTTTTTAAATTTGCCATTGATTTTTTTTTTTTTTTTTTTTAACAATTTGCCTCTTAATGTAATCGAAATTGACAATGTGCCTCCTCGGTTGAAAACTCTCTAATATGGCACAAAAAGTTTTAACTCAGTTAATGATAAATTTTAAATTGATCTTTAAAATTGATTTAAGACTTGTAAAGTCCATGACAAGACGAACAAAATGAGGTATGATCTGTCGATTTCTAAAAATTGATACATCTATAATCGATCGACGAACAAAGATGAGCACGTGTGTGTAGAAAATATTTAAGTTCAAGTTTTCTGATAATTAAGATATAAAAAATTTCCCTCATGACTTTTCCAATGGTTTTAGTATTTAGTTGGAATATTAAACATAAAATTAATCCTTTGGAAAATCTATTAGATTTTCCTTCATGAATTTTTGCTCGTAAAATTTTTCGTTAGAATTTAACAATTTTTTAGCAGTAAAAATTAATCAAAATGAAATCAAACACATTTTAAATTAATTGAATTTCTGACACATGCAAACATAGAATAAGAAAAAAAAAAAAAAACCCTCATATCCACATGTAATTTTGTACTCGTCCATTTTTTTCTAGCTAGTGGGGAGATGTATCAAATCATGAGAGGTATTAAGTTATCCTAATTCTTTCCCCCAACCCGACTCTACCAACAGAAATTCTTTGGAACCATCGGATGGCTCCTTTATGGAGCCATCTATAGCTTTATGTACTGACACATGTTCAATGTGCATTTATTACAGGACATGTGTCAATACATTATTTGTGAATAACTGTGGATGACTCCATAAGTCGAGCATTCCGATGGCTCCATAGCAAACCAGACTCTCCCAAACTTATCATGTTCATCTAGTTTGCCTATATAATTTGCCAACTTTTGTAGGTAAAAAGGAAATGAATGTCTATATACATTTTAACTTTTCAAGATAATATTGTACCTACTTTTAATTATACAATCTTCAATCAATCACACTATTTAGCCATTAGCCGCTGATGTTGCTAATGGTCAATAATGGCTGTTTTTCTTTCACTTGAATTTGTCTGAGTAATTTAGGGAAAAGGATGGCCTCCTATAAATAGCAAAAGAGGTGGTAAAGGTCAAAGTGGAGACTTGACTTTCCCTAAAAAAAAAAAAAAAAAAAAAAATCTGGCAATTTTGCTGCCATTTGTGTGCAATTTTTGCATCACCAATGTGTGCATGCCACATAAGTGATAGACATATTAACATGTGCCTACCGTGGGTAAAGGAACATTACTGAGATGTTCCTAATAAGTGTCATTTCTCTTTATGAGACATTTATCATATTAGCACTTAATTTCAAACCACACAATGAAAATTTCTATTAAGAAAAATGAACATGGAGTGAAAGCTTGTGAGCGTTGAATTGAAATTCTAGTGAAAATCAATAAGCAAGTTGGTAATCACTTACATAGCCCGCATGATAGCATACATTTCTCATCAATGTTTGAGCTTGAGCTCTGAGTGTTAACTCGGCATGTCGAACACTCAAACTTACAGCATACACATTCGAGTTTGACTCGAGTCCGACGTGTTTTTTTCCATCAATGTTTGAGCTTGAGCTCGAATGTTAACTCGGCATGTCGAATACTAAAAACTTACAACATACACATTTGAGTTTGACTTGAACTTGATTCATGCACGGTTAAATCCGAGCTCGAACTAAACTTTTACTCGAGCGATTGTGAGCAGCTTGCAATTCACTCGATTCGTTTGCATCCCTAACTTCTACAAATTACTTCAATTCAAAATAGTAAAAACACCAAAGTTAACAGTAATCCAAGGGCGGAGAGGCTTGCGATCCCCAACACGAAAAATATCCCTAATTACTCAAAATCCCCAATTTCATTAGCAACCCTCATCGTCTTCTCGTTGCGCTTCTTCACTGTCGTTGTTCTGCACCTCCACGACTATGGTCGACATAGGGGCGGCAACGTGCTTCCCGTCATGGACTTGGCCCTTCTACCGTTGTAGCTCTTCTCCCTGTCCCAGGTGGCAATGACTGTGGTTGTAATTAGACCTCCGTTTTTTCTCTCCTTGTTTTCTGTCCTTTGTCCTTAAAGGACGGATTCCTCTGGTGATGGTGGTCCTTGCCTCCAGTCGATCTATGTCGTGGTCGTCGAGATATGCTAAGGGAGGATTTTTCGTGGGTTTCACGGTGTTTGTCCAGTGGTGGTCTCAGGGGAGAGGGTTCGGGTCCTAGCCGGATCTAGTTAGCCGTCGCTTTGTTTGGATAAAAGGGAGTTTCTAGTTTCGTGATTGGGCTGTAGGCTTGTTTTTCTTGGGTGACGAACGTCGGGTAATGGAACAGTTTCGCGGCTGTGAGTAGGGTTTTATTCTAATCGTTTTGTTTTTAGGTTTTATGTGTGCTTGTGTTGTTTTTGTATTTCTAGTTTAGTTAGTGGTTTAGTGTTTTTTGTGTTTTGTTCTGGGTGTAGTCTCCATTCTTTAAGTTAGTATTCTCCTTTATTGGAGCCTTAAGGCGTACTTGTATATAAATAAACTCAATTCATAATTAAAATGTAACTCAACTTTAACTTAACTCCATCATCCTCAATATTATCAATATAATTACAAATTTTCAACCAGTCATTCTAAGAGTATTTCCAGTGTTGCGCTAGAGTAGAGACAAAGTTGCTCTCCACCGATGCGCTACATCTCTGCACTACTTTAGAGTTATGAACAGTATCGCGCATCTGGCGCGGTACTATTCATTACTCTACAATTTTTATTTGTTTTATATTTTCTTATTCTATGCAATTGATTTATCTTAAAGTTCATTAATTGACAAAGTTTTTACCATTAAATTTATAATTTAATTTGAGAATTATAAAAAAATATTATTATTAAAAATATATTTTTATTTTGAATTACTGAATTATAAAAAAATATTATTATTGAAAATATATTTTTATTTTGAATTACTGTAAAATAAATCAAATATTATATCAAAATAATAATTCTTGACCACTTTTAACAGTTTAGAGTATTATACTCCCTCCTATTCATAATAAGTGTCTGAAGTGAATAGGATTCACCCGGGCTCCTTCAACTCGAACCGGCCTCCGTACCTGCAGAACCCAACGCCGGGGTGGCCCCGGCGTCCGGCCTCCGATGCTTAAGTCAGTGCGCAGGTCAAGAGAGAGAATGTGTAGTAATGGAATGAAGAGAGAATATAGTATATAATGAATAGTGAGAATGAGAATAAGGAATACCTTAACCCCCCTTTTATAGGGGATGTGTACCTTTTGGGCCCAAGTTGGGCTTGACCCATATCGCGGTACTATATGTCTTTAGTCCGCACGTGGGCTTATCTTCCGAAATGTATTCACTTTATCCATTAAACCGGGTCCAGTATAATATCCTATATCATCTAGTCCCCCCACTCTGGTCGAGTAAGCATAACTCGATCCAAGAGTGAAATGTCTCTTCGAGCCGCTTCCGTTAACCTGCCACTGAGGTTATAATTTGAATAAGTCCTCGATCGCCGAACAATCATAAAACTTCCACATGAGCACCGGAGACCGTAAGGGGCCGAAAACCGAATGACCATCCACAGAGATAGATGATTCGAGGACCTTCGACAAGGATCGAGAAACCGACAGCCAAGAGCCGAATGATAACCGAGGTCGAGAACTGAAGCCAAGAAACGAATAATCGTTGAGGTTGAAAATCAAGAGTCGAGAGACCGTGTAGCTCGAAAACCAAAAACTGAGAATCGAGAGACCGTTGAGGTCGAAAACCGAGAGCCGAGACCGCTGAGGTCGAGAACCGCGAGTCGAGACCGTGGAGGTCGAAAACCGAGCGTCGAGACCGCAGAGGTCGAATATCGAGCGTCGAGACCGTGGAGGTCGAAAATCGAGAGTCGAGACGGTGGAGGTTGAAAACCGAGAGTCGAGACCGTAGAGGTCGAAAACCGAGCGTCGAGACCGTGGAGGTCGAAAACCGAGAGTCGAGACCGTGGAGGTCGAAAGCTGAGAGTCGAGACCGTGGAGGTCGAAAACCGATAGTCGAGACCGCGAAGGTCAAAAACCGAGAGTCGAGACCGTGGAGGTCGAAAATCGAGAGTCGAGACGGTGGAGGTCGAAAACCGAGAGTCGAGACCGTGGAGGTCGAAAACTGAGAGTCGAGACCGCGGAGGTCGAAAACTGAGAGTCGAGACCGCGAAGGTCAAAAACCGAGAGTCGAGACCGTGGAGGTCGAAAACCGAGAGTCGAGACCGCGGAGGTCGAAAGTAAGAAACAAGAGACCACAGATGTGTCGAAAAACAAGAACCGCGATGCCACTGAAAACGAGAACCAAAAACTGAAGGACCACTGATAATCGCCAATGTGGTCGAAAAACATGAACTGAATGACCACTCCCTGCAATCTTGAATTTGAAAATTTGAATTTACGTCTGTTGTGTTTCGATCACCATGTTCGAGCTCTCTTATACCCCCTCGTCCTATCGCCCCTCAGTTCAAAATTTAAAATTCAAGCCTGTTGTATATCCTCTCAAAACGCAAACAACCTGATTTCGTGGATTTCTCTGAATGAACTCCTCGACCGACCACCAAGGTCGAAAAATAGATTCGACAAGACCAAACCAAGCAAAAACCATCGGCCTGCTCGAGCAAAATGAATATACTCGACCCGCCAAAGAGGTCGAAATGAACAAATTCGACAAACCAGAATCCATAAACAACCTGCTCGAGCAAAATAAATATACTTGACCCGCCAAGGAGGTCGAAATAAGCAAATTCGACAAACCAGAATCAGCAAACAACCAAACCAGAATCCATAAACGACTTGCTCGAACAAAATGAATATACTCGACCTGCCAAAGAGGTCGAAATAAGCAAATTCGACAAACCAGAATCAACGAACAACCACACCAGAATCCATAAACAACCTGCTCGAACAAAATGAATATACTCGACCCGCCAAAGAGGCCGAAATAAGCAAATTCGACAAACCAGAATCAACGAACAACCACACCAGAATCCATAAACGACCTGCTCGAGCTAAATGAATATACTCGACCCGACAAAGAGGTCGAAATAAGCAAATTCGACAAACCAAAATCAACGAACAACCACACCAGAATCCATAAACAACCTGCTCGAGCGAAATGAATATACTCGACCCGACAAAGAGGTCGAAATGAACAAATTCGACAAACCAGAATCCATAAACAACCTGCTCGAGCAAAATAAATATACTTGACCCGTCAAGGAGGTCGAAATAAGCAAATTCGACAAACCAGAATCAGCAAACAACCAAACCAGAATCCATAAACGACTTGCTCGAACAAAATGAATATACTCGACCTGCCAAAGAGGTCGAAATAAGCAAATTCGACAAACCAGAATCAACGAACAACCACACCAGAATCCATAAACAACCTTGAATCAAGTGAAATGCAATCAACTTGCTCAAGCTATCCGTAGCTAGTTTGATCGACCTACCATTGGGGTTAGAAACACGGTACCACAAAATCAAATCGAATGAATCCATTAACCTGCTCGAGTTACCCGTACGAGGGACTTTTGTCTTGTCACTCGCCCACTCCTTGAGCGGGGTGTTCCGAAAACGAGCGACCCTCGCCCACCCCTATCGCAGGATCAGGGGTGTTCAGAAAACGAGGGGCTTTGGTCTTGACACTCGTCCACCCCTTGAGCGGGGTGTTCCGAAAACGAGCGACCCTTGCCCACCCCTATCGCAGGATCAGGGGTGTTCCGAAAACGAGGGGCTTTGGTCTTGACACTCGCCACCCCTTGAGCGGGGTGTTCCGAAAACGAGCGACCTTCGCCCACCCCTCTCGTAGGATCGGGGTGTTCCATAAACGAAGGGCTTTGGTCTTGACACTCGCCCACCCCTTGAGCGGGGTGTTCCTAAAACGAGCGACCTTCGCCCACCCCTATCGTAGGATCGGGGGTGTTCCATAAACGAAGGGCTTTGGTCTTGACACTCGCCCACCCCTTGAGCGGGGTGTTCCAAAAACGAGCGACCTTCGCCCACCCCTATCGTAGGATCAGGGGTGTTCCATAAACGAAGGACTTTTTTCTTGACACTTGCCCACCCCAAGGGATGTTCCGAAAACATGGTGGTCGTCCAGCCCGAAGGCGTAGACTTTTGTGACCACCTGCCCACCCCAAGGGATGTACCGAAAGCAAGCGACCTTCGCCCACCCCTTGAGTGGGGTGTTCAAAAACGAAGGGCTTTTTTTCTTCACTTGGACGACCTACCACTGAGGTCAAAGGGAGGAACACCAAATACAGCAAGATAGAATAGTAATCGATCATTTCCGTTAGTGTCTTCAAATGTATAATTACGTCGAAAGAGATAAAAAATATCAAATGTACTCGACCTCATTTTCCTGGTTGTACATGATACCGTGTGCTCGAATTCTTCGACCTGCCACTGAGGTCGAAAAGAAAAACATCGAACACGACAAGATATAATAACATCCAATCCTTTTGTTAGTCACCGAAATAATAATCCAAACATGCCCATGTACCTCACCATGCCATCAATTTCGCCAAAAATGCTCAAACGCTCATATGTGTCGATCGAACTCGACCACCAAATCAAGAGTTAAGAATAGTTTTGTACCTGAAGGTCGAGAATACCACTCCAACTTGTCTTACCTCTCCAAAAAAGAATGAATTGTGCCTTTGAGATTGCCACCGGTGATCGACATCATCCATGCTCGTGCTGCATTATCACCCTTCTTGTATAGATCCATGCTCGTCCATTTTGTCCTCGACACTTTACAACTCCTCCGCCATAGCTCGTCAAGGCTCGGGTTATTCCGTTATTTCCTCGATAAGAATTCAAAGAGATATCATCATCCACTTTATATTCAAGTTATCCGTTTTGCAATGCTCCACGCAAGAAAAGCAAGAGATCAAATATAAATATCACCATCTCCTCGACTTAAGACATGCTCGAGCAATGACATGTTTAAAGATTATGAATAATCAATTTGACATAATTCCACATTTCCATACGAAAATCCAAATAAATGGTCCAAGTGCATAAAGATATCCAATTATACAAATATAATCCATGTCCTCGAGCAAGTCAGATAATTTCGCAATCCAATCAAATAATCCTCCATAAGTAAACCAAATAATATCTTCTCGACGAAATCAAATAATGCCCACGAACAAATCACGTAAACTCCTCGAACAAACCAAATAATATTCACGAAGAAATTACATAATCCAATACGACCAAATAAAATAATCCTCCATGAATAAGGCAAATATTTTCACGATCGAGTCAAATATTATCTCCTCGACCATGTCAAATAATATCCACAATTAAACCCAATAATATCTCCTCAGATAAATCAACTATCTCCACGATCAAATCAAGCAATATCTCGAGCAATCAAATATTTCCAATCTTCGAGCAATTAAAAAATCATTCACAAATAAATCCAATATTTTTTCGACCAAAAAATTCCACGAATAAATCAAAAGTTCTCCATGAATAAAGCAAATAATCTCCTCGAATAAACCATACAATTTCGCAAATAAATTAGTGTTGCTCCACAAATAAATCCATCATTATCTCCAATTTCACCAATTTTAAAATATCCTCAATTCTTCCTCTTTCCAATTTAAATCAAATTATTTACCCAATTTTTGCGCATTTAAATGAGAGTCATACCTTCACCGCGGAAAAGTTATCTCGAATTCACCTCACCATTCATATTGAATCACTCCTAAGTAAATTTGGGCTCGCAATGGGGCTGCTAGACCAAAATTGGGTCGGTTTGGACCGCTTTCAGACCACTTGGACCGATTTGGTGGCAGTTTTGGGCTCTTGAACTGGACGCGGCATTGGGCCTGATGGAGGGTGAGATCAAGTGGGCCGAGAGTAGCTGGAGGTGGGCTACAAGGCGCGGGCCGAAACGCGGGCTTCTCGGGCTAGAACAGTGAGGAGGGCGGGCTGGTAACGCGGGCTGGGAGTGCGGGCTGCTTTTGGTCCAGGTATGGTGAGGGAAGCGGGCCGCGAGCGGGCTGGGCGGCCCGCGCGCTGGGATGCGATGAAGTTGTGCTGCTGGGACTTTGGGCCGCGCGAATTGGGCCAAACACACTGGGCCGAAAGCTGTGAGGTGATTTGGTCTAAGCGGGCTGCTTGTGGCCCGCGTGTCCTTTCTTCCTCGATCTGGTACTGAGCGATCAGATTTCCTTTTGAGCAGATTATCTCCCTCGAGCAGATTTATTTCTCTTTTTTTTTTTTTT
>CACSLK010013932.1:4470813-4490225 GCA_902706635.1 Striga hermonthica | reverse complement strand
TTATTCGAGCAGCACCTCTGGTCGATAGCCATGAACAGATGATGAATTTCAGGTCGATCGGACTTCCTCGAGCAGCACATCTGGTCGATAGAGCCATGGACAGATGATGAATTTCAGGTCGACGAACTTCGAACAGATGATGAATTTCAGGTCGACGCACTTCGAACAGATGATGAATTTCAGGTCGAAATTGCGACGAGCCCAGCCACCGACACACCTCGACAGTGAGCCTGTGAACCACGACTCCTCGAACCTCGAACACTCGAACCCTTGAACTTGGACGAGCCATCGAACTTCCATCTCTAAGCTAGCCTGCAAGTCTGGCCGGATGGGTGACGGACCCCCAAACCTCAAGCCTGCAACTTGCAATCTCGAACTTATGACTCGCGAACCCAGGGCCTGAGAACCTTGGGCCTGCAACCTGGTCGAGCCGTGCGAGGCGGCCAACAAGCAGTGAACCTCCGACGGGAAAAGAAAAACAAGGGTGCCAGACCGAGGATTGTCGGATCCGGCGAGAGTGACCATCCGTCAACGCGCACCGATGAGGGGAACCGGTAGGTAACCTTGATTTTGAGCAATTGACCGGGAAGTCGTCGGAAAATCGAAGAAGATGACCGACTTTTGACTAATTTTTCCCAGATCCACAAAATTTGACCGTGAAATTGATAACCTTTCCGTAGGAATTTTTGCCCGAAATCTTAAGGGTAGAACGAGCGAGAGGAGAGCTTCGTGATGATGTAAGAAATTTTCAGATCGGGCGACCTTGGCCGGCGGCCGGCGGCGGAGGCGGCGGCGGACGGCGGCGGATGGCGGCGAAGGTGGCGGTTTCCAGCGAATGTCGGTAGCTAGAGATTCGTCTCGTCGAGAGGATTTCGGTGATACCCTCGGATTTTCCATAGCCCTTCCGGATCGTCGAAAAAATGTATTTGAATGCCCGATTTTGACCAATTTCATACTAGATCTGGAAACTTTGACCGCGAAATTGAAGGTCTTTCCGGAGGAATTTTTGCACGAAATTTTAAGGGTAGGTTCACCTCGAAGAGATCTATCCGATGGTGCCAACCATTTTCAGATCGGAGCACATTTTTCGGCGGCCGGCGACGGAGGTGGTGGCCGGCGGTGGCGGCAGCCGGTGGAGAAGAAGGAGGTCTTCCAATTTTTTCAGTCGGGGCTCCGCTTGACTTTTTTACGGGTCCCACAGACGGCGCCAATGAAGTGAATAGGATTCACCCGGGCTCCTTCAACTCGAACCGGCCTCCGTACCTGCAGAACCCAACGCCGGGGTGGCCCCGGCGTCCGGCCTCCGATGCTTAAGTCAGTGCTCAGGTCAAGAGAGAGAATGTGTAGTAATGGAATGAAGAGAGAATATAGTATATAATGAATAGTGAGAATGAGAATAAGGAATACCTTAACCCCCCTTTTATAGGGGATGTGTACCTTTTGGGCCCAAGTTGGACTTGACCCATATCGCGGTACTATATGTCTTTAGTCCGCACGTGGGCTTATCTTCCGAAATGTATTCGCTTTATCCATTAAACCGGGTCCAGTATAATATCCTATATCAGTGTCATTTTGAGAAATTGCACAGTTATTAAGAATATTTTTTCTACCAATAATAACCCCCATTAATGAGGATAGAGATGAATGTTTTGAGAAAGGATGAGTAGTGAATATGAAAACACGTAGTGTATTTATTAGCTAGATGAGGGTAATAATGGAAATATATGTACAAAATATTCAAAACGACATTTATTTTGTTAATAATTGATAATGTCAAAATGACATTTAAAAAGAATATGAGGTAGTATAAACTCAGCATAGATAGTCCCCACAAGTTAATGAGTAAAAAGTAAGACTTTTTTATTTTTGGTACAGAGACCTTCCGGTTTTCGGATCTACAGGGGAACCGACTAATCCGGAATCGAGCCGGGTAGGACCACAAGGGCGGCAAAGCTCTCCCTCAAGAGTTTTAACAATGTTGCATTCTCAGGGCTCGAACACGAGACCACTGGTTAAGCTGGAAGAGACCCAAACCATCTCATCCAAGCACTCTTGAGTTAAAAAAAAAAAAAAAAGTATGACTTTGATGTATATATAAATGCTTATTAAAGTTGATTAGTTGAATGGTCATGCAAATTGAGGGATGATTGCACTCATTTCAATATATAGTGACTTCAAATACATCTCACTTACCCCAGTTATTGGATGCATCAAAGGACGAATGAATTCATTCGAATTATATTAAACACCTAATAAGTCTAAAGATTGCTATACAAGCGAAAGATAAATTGTGAGATGTGAATACACACATATGAATTAAAGTCAATCCAAAGAGATTAAAACAATGTAACCTTTTTTTTTTTTTTTTTCAGATATAGATGACATGAAACTAGACAATAATAGCAATAAGAAAGTAAATATATAAATTGATTATAACTTCTTTTTTTTTTTTGTCTTTTTTGGGAATTAGATCAAATAATAAATAAGGTTTATCATAAATTATTTTAACTGGAGTGTTAAAGAACTTGGTCATAACAATAATTGACTCTTTTTGGGGCTTTAATAGTCTTTTTCGGTAGTTATTTTAATATTTGTATTAAATAATAATTTAAAACTTATTATAACATTATGAAGGTTAAATTTGATTGAATTCTTGAAGCGTTATATTATTATAAAATTCATGGGATTTTATATAAATAATAGCCGACCATGCGCACATGCAAAAATATAGATTATATAGTATTATAAGTACATGTATGTATATTATTAAAATTATTCGATATGTAATGGATATATCACATTTATAAATTTGGTCATTACTAATGAATAATATAAATATAAATTATTTGATTGCACATGAATCACTATATTCATTCCATAGGATAATATAACTTTGGTAATTCTGAGAGACCATTATTTAGCTAGAAAAATATGGAAATAACAATAACAATAACAACAACAATAATATAGAAATTGTTTAAGGAGTTTGGCTATGCGGTTAAAATTAATTATCTGATTTAAAAAAAAAAATGTTTTTTATGAGATGCAAAAAAGAAAAATATTATTAACTTTAGAATAAATAGCTTGAAAAAAAATAAAATAAAAAATATAATTTGTTTTGATGATTGTCGTACCTAAATTTTTTTAAAGTTCGATATGGCCCATCAAAGAAGAGCCAGACGAAACCCAATACCCTCCAAGCCCATGAAATATGCAAACAGCCCAAAAAGGCAACACTCGTCAAGTCTGTTGATCTCCTACGATCAGCAGATAAAGACTCTTGTCGATCCCTCTCTATTCCTTCTCTTGGAAGATTAGCGATCTTTCTTGCATGTGAAGGTCGAACCGATAAAGCTTCAAAAAGCAACTAAAAAAATCCTAAGGAAGAGTTCTTGCATGAATACAAGCAACGCCACCCTACGCCCGTAGGTGGCATCGGCATTGCTCAACTTTTAAATTAGGCCGAGATTTTTTCCAAATGCATTTATTCACTTCATGACTAAAAGACTATGTTGTTGTTTGTCGGTTAGTACCAGCAGGCAGCAGTTGAACTTAGGATTGAATCTTCCATGAGAAAGATAAGAAGAAGAGCCCCAAATGACACATGGAGCTCAAGGACTCCAAATCAACAGCTACTATAAGCCTAAAAAGGAAAGGATAACACACACAGACACAACTAAACACCCTTATAATTAAATTAGTTATCACAAAAGGTAAATGGAAATCATCTTCAACAGAACTATGTTCATTTCATCACATTAGTACATCAGACTATAAAAGGTTGGGTAAAGACCATGTATGAACTATTAAGTCACTACGCCAAAAAAGGCTTCAGATAGCGCTTTTTTGGTGCTACAGATAACGCTTAAAAGCGTTATCGGAATCAGTGTTATCTGAAGACCGATTCTTCAGATAACGCTTAAAAAGCGTTATGTGAAGAACCTTTCACATAACGCTTTTTTATAATAAGCGTTATGTGAAGAACTTTTCACATAACGCTTTTTATATTAAGCGTTATGTGAAGGGCTATTCACATAATACTTGTTTATATTAAGTGTTATCTATAATATTAATCATATAACATTTTTAACAAAAGTGTTATCTGAGATTATGACAATACATAACGTTTTTTTAAACAAGCGTTATCTATGTACAATTATATATATATATATATATATATATATATATATTGTGCTTGTATCCATTAACTACCTATACCAATAAACAAGAATCGGGTACTTAAATCATAACCCCATATAAGAAGCAAGAACCAACAAGAAACAACAAAAACATGAATATAACAAAAATTTACTAACATAATCCACCAATTTTAACATTGTGCTCGTGTATGTACAAAAGAATAATGTAGCACAAAATCATGAAAGAATCTCCAATTGCAATTAATCAAGAAAAAAAAACTAATATTCCTAGTAAGAAATTCGTCCACCATTAATCATTAGCCAATATTCTGACCAAACAATTTTTTATTGCAACCTCCTGCATCGCAAAAGTTATACATATATTGATATCAAATTTAAGTCATTCATCACTTATTATAAACAAGATATAAAAAAAAAAAATGTAATAGGATTAAAACAAAATACATACCTGTTAAGTAGGAAGAAAATGCGTATGTATCGAAAATGCGCATGTATCTACCAGAATTAAAAATTGACAAGAAACATTTCAATCGTTATCTATTAATTCTATTTCGTAATAAATTATAAATTTAACACAACAATAACAACAAACGAATCGACACTAGTAGAGTTTTTATCTTATACAACTCTGGATAACATATTGTGCCCATTCTTCCCGAACTTCATCTACTTTGCTCCTTAGATAATTGAACGCACTTGTAACTAGAAAGTACTACAAAATATAACATTATTAATTACATTTTAACCAAAATACCAAAAAATGAGTAAGTAATGGAATGACAAAAAAATGAGCTTAAATTCATTTACCTCATCCGGGATTATCATTTCATCAAAAACGATTATGTCTTTAATAAATTTCAAAACATAATACCCACAATCCACACCATTAGCTTGTTCGGGACACTAAAAGAAACAAATATTTGTTAGTATGTACATATATAGATCAACATCTACTACAAATAACATGTTGAAGTACCTTAATATTTTTTCCATCTTAAGTGCTTTTTTAACCTGAGAAGAATCAAAAGCATAAAAAAATTTAGAAACACTTGACAGAGAAGTATAATGAAATAACTTAAATATATTGAAATAAGGACTAAAGGAACAAAGCCATTTGTTCTCAAACCTTTCATAAAGCAATCAAATATTTGCACAGGGACATACATATATACATTACATTATACATATATATATATATATATATATATATATGTTATTTAGTAATATATGCTAAAGAATTATTGTCTTGCAAATGGAGATTGTGTGGTCAGCTTCAGACTTTCTGCAACGCAAGTGCTGATGTTTTGCATGCATGTACCAAATTCCTTTATTATATATAAACAAAATTCAGAAAACTTAATTGGTTCATATATATATAAATG
Organism: Striga hermonthica; assembly: GCA_902706635.1. Lineage (NCBI taxonomy): Eukaryota > Viridiplantae > Streptophyta > Magnoliopsida > Lamiales > Orobanchaceae > Striga > Striga hermonthica. Next base: position 4,484,683 of record CACSLK010013932.1, on the reverse strand, counting down.
CATTAAATGAATGTATCATGGAAACAAACCAGGCTCTACAAATTTGCTGGAATAAAAAAGGCTATATCAATAGATACAACAAATAGAAGTAGCTGCTATCTACACATAAACACCCATTAACTAATCACTCTCTTTAATCTCTATATCACATTTTGACTTTGTTGACGGAAACTTGTACTCAAGAAGCATGAGTTGGTTTTCCTACTCAGGATAGTCTCTATCTGTTTTAATTTGCTCAAAACAAATGATACCCTGAATTAATAACATATTTTTTTAATAACATCATTTTAATATTTTAATTCCCCAGGATCCGCTGTTGGAACTAGTGATACTTATTCCAACTTTATAATTATATGGATTTGTTCACTGTAAGTACATCTTATGCTTCCTTCATGTCTACAAACACGACTTGATAACTGGTGTAGCTTTGATTGAGATCATAATCTTTAACACAGAACTAGAGCTTTAGTGTGTATAAGATTCCACCTTATAATTTGTTAAAAATAGTTAAAATCCTATACTCGTAACCTTTGAGGAAAAAACAAATACTTAACGTGATTCTAATTTATCCACAAATTGAATGAAATCACATGAAATCTAGTCTTCAAAGAGTAGCATAAACTGAGCAATAAAATAAACAAAACTATATCAAGAGGCGAGATACGAATGCAACAAACGCAAACCTTTCGACGGGTCCACCCAAGCTGCAAATTTCTTGAATGAATTCTAATCTGCTGGTAAAATAGGCGACATAAAATTAGATTATGATCAGATGAGCACTGCAACTAACACTCCTAAAACAGTTAGCACTACCTAGAAATAAGCCTATTGCACAGGATAACAAATGCTCATCGGTGTATAAGAAATGAAAAGGGTCAGGAACTTTTTCCTCATATTGACAAGCACATGGGTAAAGTCATTAGACAATTGGCATAAGCAACAGTATGTTGCCATCGTCATAACCACTTGAAGCTCTTCCATAATTTCAAAACTATCCTAATGTGAAATCGAAAATCTTATAAAATCCATTTGGTTAGAAAATGAGCCAGCACGCAGCCTGTATAGAAAATGTTGTTCACTCATAAAACTAATGATACTCTGACCAGTACAAGTTCTTCCTTCACGACAAAATATACTCTATTACGTCAGACAAGAACCGAGTCCAACCTATGGCCATAAAAAAGATTGAATACGGAAAACAAAGATAAACATTCTAAAATATGCAACTTTCAGACTAAGGGAGCAAACTTTCGCCCTCATTTGAAGGTGCCCTCTTTCCATCATACCTCTGCTTTCTGAAGGAGAAAGGAACATATTTATACTTGATTATGTTTTCTATCTGACGCCTTAGAGTCATAATACACAGCATAATCCAGTAGAAAAGAAGAATTCGCCGATGAGCAACATGATATTCACAGTTAAAAACACGAGTCACAAGAAAAAAAAAATGGATCAAACAATTTATGTATCACAGCAAATTCATAACGTTATGCCTATTTTCAAATTAACAACAATTTCTACCAATAAAACACGATCCAAAACAATTAAGAAATCACTTGAACATATATCATACCTGGGTTGATAATAAGGTGGTTCAAGAAATTTGTTGCCCTTAATCTCGTTTCCTTTCTCCTCCTTCTGCTCGATTGGAAAAATACTCCAGGAATTGAAGATGAAATTCGCCAAGAATGCAGTAGCGAGAAGTAGGGTTCTAGGATCCTCAATTTTTCGTTCTCAGTTTTTATTTCGGCCTTTAGTTTTCGCACGATTCTTTTGGCCTGGTATATTCTTTAATTTAAAATTTAAATTGAATTTTTTATTGTATGGGAGTGAGGAACAAATAGGAATAGGAGTAAGTGTTATATGAAACACTATAGAAGTGTTGTAGCTTACATAACACTTTTAAAAAAGAGTGTTATAATATGAATAAGTGTTATAACTCACATAGCACTTTTAAATAAAGTGTTATGTATTTGTAGTTTTCTTACAGCGCTTGTTAAAATAAGTGTTATCTAAGGGTTACATGTTTTTTAGATAACACTTCTTTAAAAAAGCGTTATGTAAAAAGTGTTATCTGAAGTCTTTTTTGGCGTAGTGAGTATAGAGATAAATTTTGGAAACTTTTCACTTCCAGCTGAAAAAGCTTTGCTTTCAGCTGACATATATTTCACTAAGCAAGCAAATCCACATTCAATTCAAATCTCCCTCTACACAAAAAGAAACATCAACAACATATCAATAAGAAAAAACAAAAAAAAAAACAAAAAAAAAAAAAAAATCTCAACCTTTCCTTATCTCAATTGCCTCAAGCCACGAAACAACCGCCTCGATCGAGGGCCTCCTCCTCGGATCCCGTTCTATACAACAACATGCCACACCCAGCAACTCCATCAGCTGCTTCTCACAATCCCGGTCCTGCACGGCCGAGTCGAATATATCGCATTCCTTCCTCTCGGATTTCTTCTGATACACCCATCCCACCAAATCCCGACTACCCCTTCCCTTGCACACCTCCACGGGCCGCCTTCCGGTCATCAGCTCCAAAAGCACGACACCGAAGCTGTATATGTCCCCTCTGAAGGTAGCCGTCATGCTCTGGCTGTACTCAGGCGGTATGTACCCCAAAGTACCCACCAAATCCGTCGTCACGTGCGTTTCGTACGGGCTAACAAGCCTCGATAGCCCAAAATCCGCCAGGTGGGCCTCGAACTTCGCATCTAGCAAAATGTTGCTTGTTTTGATGTCCCGGTGGACAATGTTAGGCTCCAGGTGTAGGTAGGCCAACCCGCGGGCCGCCCCCTGGGCTATTCGCAGCCTAGTGGCCCACGTGAGTGGTGGGCCATCCTCCCTCTCGTGCAGCCAGTAATCGAGGCTCCCGTTTTCCATGTACGAGTAGATCAGCAGCCGGTCAGGCCCGCGCCGGCAGTACCCTAGGAGGCCGACCAGATTCACGTGACGACACCTGGAAAGTGCCTCGACCTCGGCTTGGAATTCACGCTCCATCTGCCCACAGTCCCCAGACAGCCTCTTGACGGCGGCCCTGCCGCCACCCGGCAGATCGGCCCGGTAGACTAGCCCAAAACCGCCGCAGCCCACAATGTTCACCTGGCTAAAGTTGTTCGTCGATCTCAGTAGATCTGCCACAGTCAGATCCTCGCAGCCTGCCCCATCCTTGAAGATCACGAGCTTCGGGGAGTGAGGCCCGCCGCACTCTCGGTCCACCTCCTCCTCAACCGGACCATCCTCGACTGGGGCCCGCCTGTCCTTCGTTGATATTTTCCGGAGAATGATCACGAGTAGAAAACCGATGCCGGCTCCAAGCCCGATCGTAAGCCCGAGAATAACTGCCCGGTTAAATTTACCATTGTGAGTAGGGGGGGTGGGCCCCTCGGGCCCCACACGGGAGGCAGCACAGGGGATCGTGGCCCCACAGAGGGCCGGGTTGCCCTCAAAGCTCGAGGCAGGGAAGCTCGGGAACTGGCCGCTCGCGGGGACAGATCCCTCGAGTCGGTTGTTGGCTACGCTGAATTTGGAGAGGAAGGTGAGCCTGTCGAGCGAGGGGGGGATAGGGCCATGGAGATCATTGCTTGACAAGTCCAGGACCTCAAGGTTTATCATGTTGGAGATTGAGCTGGGAATTGTTCCCGTAATATTGTTCCGGCTGAGGTCTAATACGTGGAGCTGTCTGAGCCGCCCGATCTCGGGCCGGATGGGCCCGCTGATCCTGTTGCTGCTAAGGAGGATTGAAGGTGGGAAACTTGACGCCTGATTGTACTGAAGGCCACCAGCACTCTGATTTCGCTTCACAAAAAGTGGGATCCCGGTAGAGATGTTGAGGCTGAACGCATAGCTCTTTTCGGAAATCAAGCTCTTGAGTTCGGTTAGGCCTACAGGGAGCCCACCGGAGAGAGAATTGTTTGAAAAATCCAAATAGAACAGGTTTTCCATTCGGCCAATCCACGAGGGGATGGTTCCCTCCAGGTGATTCCAGGAGAGGTCGAGAACCTGTAATTTCCGGCAATTTAGTATCCAATCGGGAATTCGACCATAAAGCCCACAGTTTCCGAGGGCAAAAACCAATAAGCTCTCGAACCCGGTCACATTTTCGGGGATTTGCTCACCATGGAAGTTTTTGGTGAGTATGAGAGTTGTGAGGTTCTTGCAATTTTTCAATACGGTTAGTGAACCACGCAAGTTAACAAGGCTATTGTTTGACAGTGAGAGAAAAACAAGGGACGATAGTTTAGCATAGGATTCGGGGATTTGGCCAGTTAAGTTATTTCTGGCAAGACTCAAGATTTTCAGGTCTTGGCAACTGGACAACGATCCTGGCAAATGACCTGAAAAATGATTGCTGGCCAGATCAAGACTATTGAGATTGAGAATTCTAGAAAAATCAAGATCAATGGGACCAGAGAACGAGTTATTTCGAAGATCAAGCACACGCAGCTTGTTGCAGAAGGCCAAAGTCGAGGGTAGTGGGCCCGAGAACAAATTCGAATGCACAACAAGTTGCTCGAGTCCAGTTAAATTACTGAACACATTAGGAAAGTAACCAGAAAAACTATTGCCAGACAGGACAAGGTTTTTAAGATTAGAAAGTGAACTTATTTTAAGGCTTAGCTCGCCCGATAAATTGTTGGACGAAATCGTAAGATGCTCTAAAGAAGACATCGAGTAAATAGAGTCTGGGATTTCACCAGACAGAGAATTGATGTCCAAATGGAGCCGCTTGAGAGATGTACCACAATTCTCTAAGCCTTCAAGCCCACCTGTAAATTTATTAGCTGAAAAATCCAAAACCCGAATCCTATTAGAAAAGGCGCAAACCTTGGAGTTGATTGGGCCAGTGAACACGTTGTTACTTATGTTCAATGCAAGAAGCTCGGGAAATTCGCCAAAATCAGTTAGGTTCCCCGAGAAGGAATTGCTCGAGAGGTTGAGCAAACGAATTGAGGCCAACCCTGTAATCAGCCCGAATGCAGGCCCGGAAAGCAAGTTATGGCTCAAATCAAGAACTTCCAGCTGCTTCAAGCTGGAGAAGTTCAACGGCAGCCGGCCTTCAAGGTCATTGTGTGAAAGATCGAGCAATTTCAATCGATCCAGTTTGCCCAAAGACTCAGAAATATTGCCCTTCAGGTCCTTTCCTGGCAACCTCAAGATGGACACTCGATTAAGGTCACAAACAACACCGTCCCATTCGCAGCAGTTTGTTGCCCCAGACCAAGAGAACTTGACTGAGCCATTCACCAATTGGTCTGCAAATCCCCTCAGTGCAGAATAATCATTTGGACTGCAATTTTGAGCCTTAGTTGCAAAAATCAAGAACAAACAGGAAACCCAGGCCAAGAATCCAAAATTCAGCAAATTCATCTGGTGAAATTTCGTTACAGGGCCAAGATAAGGATTACAAGCTCAAGATTAGTGCCAACAGGAAAAAAATAAGCCCAAAATCTTGAACCGGGTTCACCATATCAACCAGTGGAACACAACACACAACAGCAAGCACTCAAACTTCAAGAATTTTCAAACCAACATACCGATACATCTCAAAGATCAATCTCAAAGTAAAATAACTAAAGAAAATCAAAGCCCCAGCACAGAACTTGTGGCTGAAGCAATTTTCTCATGGTTTCAGATCCCCAAGCAACAACAACTTTGTAGGCTGAAATTAGTGAAAATTTCTTTAATTATTGCAAAACCCACAAACCAAAGTCCACTCCATCTGCAAAAAGATGCAATTTTTTTTTCTTTTTTCAACGCCCCATCACTTGCAAACGAAGCAAAGCAATAGCCGACAGTCAGCACAAAAAATTTTCAAGCACTCGATAAATTATCGAGCTTTTTGACCAAATAATCTACGGTAGAAAATGTGAACAGCATAAAACAGGGCTTTACTCAGACATGGCAAGCTCAAATTACCGAGAGGAGGACGATGAAGAAACTCTCTTGTGAAAGAGAGGAAAAAAGGGGTCAGTTTTGCTGCAACTGTTAACAGTGATTTTTTGCGTCTTTTTGGTGTAGCAAATCTGGTTTTAATGTGGACAAGAAAAGGAGGTGGTGGTGTGCTGCAGCCTGTGGTGAGATGATGACATAAAAGAGCTGACTTTTTCTATTTTCACTGAGAGGGGAAAATATGTACCATAAATTTTCCTTGGATTTTCGTGTTGTCAACAGTTCATATCGCAGGTGTGACTCAATTGTCAATAACCAAAATTTTGTCTCTTCTCTCTCTCACTAGAAAAAATACTAGTAATACAGTAATACTAATACGAGAAATAGAACTATTCTGTCGGGATTGTAATCGTTAAATTATTATCTTCGATAGTTACATGACAATTTATACAATTTCCGACTGAATAGTTGTAATCATATCATTTTCCTTCTAATATAATAAATGTCTATTTGCAGTGGGGAAGGTGGACTAGGCTTTGTGAAATTAATGAGGTGCGGTGTCGCCACTAATATTTGTATGGTGAACTTCCCACCCATGTATTAAAAAAAAAAAAAAAAAAAAAAAAAAAAAAAAAAAAAAACTTTTTAGCCATTATATAAAATTGGGGATTTTTTTATTTTTAATATTTTGTACCCAATTTTATTGAAGATCAGTCGTTAGACATGTTCACGAGTCACGACCGAACCGATTCGGTCGGGCCCGTTGACTACGTTTTGCCGAGCCAGTTCAAGTTTACAAATTTTTACAATTTGAACACGTATAAATGCTCGATGAAAAGCAATAGCTGAGTTCAAGTCACAAAGGAATGAACTGAGCTCGGCTGCTAGTCCAAAGTTTTTGGAACTGCCGGTTTGCCGATTTTATTATATTTTTTTATTACTTTATTTTTATTAATTTATTAGTTCGGCTCGAAACCGACAAACGGGTTCACAACCAGCTTGTATATATTATCGGGCCGGTTTAGTTCACTATAAAGTATAAAATAGACCCGAAAGCGAAAAATGGACATGTGTGTATGTCGTTGAATTATTGCAGAACATAATCTTTTCTTTAGGAATCACTCAGTGTGTGATTGGATATAGGTAGTTTTTGATTGGTTTTTTAGTTAATTTTTTAAAAAATATTATGGTTAGTTGTTAGTAGATATTTAAATTTAAATTAAAGTATTATTTAAAATAAAATATTAAAGTTGATTTGATGTAAACGTAAGAGAAAAATGATTGGAAGTGATGATTAGTTAAAATTATGTGACTGTATAAAGAGTGATTCAAAGTTGATATGATGTGTAAGAATTATTCGTTTTTTTTTTTATATTATTTAATTATATTGATGATATTAGAGATAATGTGGTTGGATTTAAGTTGTGTTAAATTTGATGAGGTTTGATTGAATTTTTTTTTTATCTTTTATTTTTTTTGATAAACAATCACCACTTCAATAATTTTAACCAAACTTCTCAATTCTTAGATACGTTACGATTTTTAAATTTTCAATAATGCATGGTGTGGACTATAGAATTCAATCGGTGATTCCGACAATCTAGTGTATTTTTTGAAGCACTTTTGTAATAGACTTTTGACTATGAAAATCTATTTTTCTATATAAAAAAGATGTTTGGTGTAAATAACAAAATAAACATTTAAAAAAAGTAACTCCCACAAAAAGTCTATTTCAAAGAAATTTATATAGTGGACATTTTTTGAGAAGTCACTTTTCGAAAAGTCTATTTTAAAATGGACTTCTCAATACGTGTTTCCAAACAAGCCTGTACCTGTCTAACTTTTATAGTTTACTTGAGTTGAGTTCTTGTGTGGTTCCTCTTATTTTCTATCTCGTCCAATAGACTTTTGAGAAGTGGGTCATTAGGTAGCTTTTATCACAGCTAAATCCAATAACAAATTATGGGATAACCACTCCCAAACCAGCTTCCATGTGAACCATACCCAATCCAAGAGATCCATACTAGATCCACTAGAGTTCACTTTGTTCTTACATCACATAGAATATAAGATTTTGTTAAGATTCTTCAATATATAAAAAAAAAAAAAAAAAAAAAAAAAAAAAAAAAATATCTATGGCAAGCAAACTGATCAGTTTTGCTATGAAGCCAACGGTTGGCTCCATAGTAGAGTCAACCTTCTATATACAACATGATGTAAAGAAAGCTTACGAATGAGAAGGATAAACGAGTAAACGAGATACTCTCTCGTAAAACACGTAAAATTCAACAATATCTTTTATTCATTCAAACTCAACCATTTCATAACAAAGCATAAGAGCCCTTTAAATAAGACTCATAACCCTAGACCTTAACTTGTCCTACAAGACAAGATCACTTATTAAACAATAATATTAAATCTTAACTTATGCTCTAAGACACCTATTAAATAATAATAATAATAATAATAATAATAATAATAATAATAATAATAATAATAATAATAATAATAATAATAATAGATACTAATCTACAACATTATTCCCCGGTTCGGAAGGCTTCGCTCTCGAAGCCGATGTGCTCCTGTGGCCGGCGTGTGGTGTCGAACTCATGGTAGGAAACCCCCGTCGTTTCCCCCGGTCGAACACGAAGGAAGAATGTCGTCCAACAATTCCGATGGTAAACATAATCATGGGCAAGGATTGAATTGCTACAAATGCACATGTACACACCTCCATATTCATAAACCACACAGCGGAATTAACACCAAACATACCACACCGTTCACCGCACTCAAATCTATAAGTACAGCCAAGCATCCCGTTGTTAAAAGATTTCAGGATAGACAATCAAAAAATGGCCCACCAGTTATTGAGCCTCGGCTTCGGCTCCGAAAAACAATCGTTGGCCAAGATACTCCAAAAATTGGGTTCGAACGACGATATCCTCGTCAAAGGCTCAATTTCTGCGACGTCCCACATGGGACCCATATTGCTGCAAAGATATATGTCCATCACCGAAGGCTCCTCATCGAAAATAGGAGGACCGTCGTACAATGGTTCGTCAACTTGCTCACTGTCGAATTCAGGGATGTCAACGCGAAACGGGCCCTCCCATTGACCATATTCACGATCAAATCCCCAATCGCGTCGGGCACGATATCCGCCAGCGAAGGCTGCCTCCTCGCACCAGCCCATGTCGCTGCGTTGATCGTCGCCGTCCACGAAGCCGTTCAGAGGTGGTGGGGACCGCTGGCGAGGTGCCCCGACATGGCAAAGTCCCCCACAACCGCCTATGTTTCCCCCGCGAAAGCCACGGCCCACAGACCCATCGCGATTCGTTTGCAATTCCGAAACAACCACGTTGTTAAGCATCAAATTCAAATTCTCGATCCCCCGTCGAAAGATCGGCAAATCATTTCGTGAAACGCACGTCCAACTCTTGAAATCTGTAGTCAATCTGTTGAAACCGATCGTTGAAGGCTGCATCACATTGTTTGTTTGTGGCATTTTGTCGTCCCGACGACATCGCGAATCGTACTGACTGCTGATACCAACTGATGTAGGGAAAGCTTGCGAATGGAAATGATAAACGAGATACTCTCTCGTAAAACACGTAAAATTCAACAATAACTTTTATTCATTCAAACTCAACCATTTCATAACAAAGCAGAAGAGCCCTTTAAATAAGGCTCATAACCCTAGACCTTAACTTGTCCAACAAGACAAGATCACTTATTAAACAATAATATTAAATCCTAACTTATGCTCTAAGAAACCTATTAAATAATAATAATAATAATAATAATAATAATAATAATAATAATAATAATAATAATAATAATAATAATAATAGATACTAATCTACACCACAACAAATAAATCTACTATATTAATAAAATTATATTAATGTTATTTAAGTAATCAGAGAATATGGTAAATTTACTTTGTATGTAGAAGGTTTGTTCCACTATGAAGTCAAATGTTGACTTAATAGCAAGATCGGCAAACTGATAACTATGTGTTTGGTAATTGTTATTGGATTATATAGATATTACACTTTTAATATTTTATTAATTATTGTCTTTTTTTTGTGACAAAAATCTAAAATAAAAAAGATATTTAATGAATAAAGTAAATATTTCTTGTCCACCAAGTTAAATCTTAAGGTAAAGGAAAAACTCTTTGAATAAGGGAAGAGATATATGGACAAATCAAATTGATGTCTTTTCCTCCAAGACTCTCTCTTCTACACGTATACACATGGTTGTCCTGAAAGCCATAAAAAACATCACAATTCATATTCAAGTTCAAGAGTTCTAGAGATTCTCTCAACGAGATTCTAAAGCGTTCTTGAATATTCGAAGCAATTTTCAAGCGCATTCAATTCTTGAAAATTCGAGGAAATAAGCGCATTCAACCTCAAGATTAGCGTTTAATCCGAAAATAAACTGACATACTTCCAAATTGCATTAGTAAATTCAACCTCAATATTGGCGCTTAAATCCGGAAATAAACTGTCATGTCTCCAAATTACATTAGTAAATTTAAAGCCGGTGCAGAGAATATCCAAGATCGACGTTACGGCGAAGACCAAAGACTCGCGTTTTTCACGTTCTTAGGACCTTGGGATATTAATCAAGGCATTCGCTCTCGAACTAACGTTCATTCAAGTTCAAGTCCATCTTCTAGAAAGATCGAAGAAACAAGTCTTCCAAGAAGTTGTCTTCAATCAAATCAAGTCCAAACCGTTTATTTTGGGATCAAGTCATTCGACCACCCCAATTAACGTTAGACAAATTCAAGCTCGAGTAAGGGGATCCAACCGTCAAATCTACTTTCGAAGACCCCAGTTAACGTTAATAAAATTTATTGTTACATTTGTGAGAGGTGTTTTAATGCCGTTTTAAAGCAACAAAACATCCTTGTCAAGCTCGTGAGTTCACGAATCATAAACCGGACGACACAATTATGCTTCTTTTTTAAAAAAAAATAAAATAAAAATTAAAAATCCACGAGTTGACACAGTTGTTGAAAACTTCAAATATGAAGTTTCCTTAGAGAGAAACAACATAATTGTTTTACGGCCGAATGCTACCAAAAGGAAAAGATGCATTTTCTTTTGTTTAACATCAAATTGTTCTCCCATAATGACATTCCAATATGATATACCAAAGCAACGAAAAATAAAATAACTAAAACTATACATCCATGTTTTAAATACCGTATCGTACCGACCGGTAATACCGATAATACCGGATACCGGCCATTGGTACGGTACAAATACACTCAAAATTCCGAATTTACGGTTATATCAGTTTGTACCGGGATCATACCGTAAAAATCGCAAAATGCCGGTCCAAAATACCGGTTAATTAAAAAAAATAAAAAATAAATAATTTTTTTTAATTTAAAAAAAAATAAATTTAAATTGGAAGTTAAAATATTTTATTTTTATCTCATTGAAAAGTTGAAATTAATGATTATGGTCTTATATTTTTTTACTTTAGTGCATTTGGTATTAAATAATTGTATGTATATTTATATTTATTATTATATTTACTAATCCGGTAATACCAGCGATATTACCGGTTCAACCGATAATACCGCGTACCGGTGGCTAGACCGGTGGCTATACATAAAAAAATATGAAAGGAAATAAAAATTCAACAAGAGAAAAACATTGTATATATGAAATCAGAACCCGCTAAAAATTGGTTGTTGTATATCAAGGTCCTTTGACAGTTTTGTGTGTTTTGTAGTGTGTTGTGTTTTTTTTAGGCTACCTCTTGGAGTAGTCCTCCTTTATTCGGCTAGTGAGCCGGTTGTAACTATGTGTTTGTTTTTTATATAAAATCTATTGTTTGAAAAAAAAAAAAAAAAAAAAAGTATATCAAGGTCCTTTGACAGTTTGAGTCTTTGACCTCTATATTCAACTAGTTTAGTAACTTTAGTTACAAAAAGTGGCCCAATATCGGGCCCAATCCATGATATATAGTTTGTCCATCGGACTATATTAAGCAAGCTAAATGATTTCATGTTCATAAGCTTGAAGCCCATGAGTTGATCCATTTTTTAACTCAACCTATTAACTCCAACATTTTCATAATCATCAAACGGACTAACTTCAAACCCCTTTTATATATAGTCTCAGAATGTGCTTAGTTTAATTGGCTTTGTAACTCTATCTGTGGCGACTCTATTTTGAGTCCATGAATAATGAAGTTCGGGTGTCATGTCAAATGTCAATTAGGTATGGTTACCATAATATAATAAATACTTTTCTTATTTGGATCAATTATTTTTTTATTTCATTCCATGATATTCTTTTGTGCTAGTAATTAATCTCATGCACATACGCAAATACACAATTTTATAAGTTATATGTGCGTATACAGTAGTTAAAATCATAAGTTAGATGATGAACATATCATATTTTCTAAAATTTATTATTAGTAAAAGTTAGCAACATAAATATAAACAACTTAATTTGCATATAAAATGGCTATATTGATGCAATAATGTAAATTTTACATTATTGTGAATATAGCACTTCATGAAATTTTTACAGTTAGGATCAATACACACTCATATATATATATATATATATATGTATATGACTATAATCCAACAGTAAAAATCTGAGAAATTTTTACATTTGAGATGAACACTCTATCACATCCACGTACCAGTGTAATTCAATAGTAAAAAAACTCATATTGACATGAAATTTTCCTTGAGAGCTTGGGCTTAACACACTTCTTGAATTAAGTGTGGACAAAATGGACCGTTACTTTTATTAATCAGCTAAATCCTGGATCATAATTCATAACCAATGAGGTCTTATATAAATCCCTACACATCATTTTTTTTGGTTCAACGATAATTATATAAATAATTGAACTTAAACTGAGTACATTCGATGTGTCAAATGACACAACTGGAACCAGAACTAAGACTGGACCAAGGGAGTACATCCGATTAATTTACTCATATAACTAAGGAGGTACATACACCCAGACAACAAATGCTCCACAAAGGAAACAAAGCAACTTCACTAAGGAGACTAAGAACCAGACGAAGCTGGACTGAAACTACACACAACAATAAAACACAAAGACAACAACACACATCTAATAAACAACTAGAATCCCTACACCAAGATAGCACACCACACTGACACCTGAACCGACACACGAGCCACACCCTTCAGCACGAAATCCCAAGAAAACTGTGAATCCGAACTGCAGAGCCAAAAATATTGGTCACTCAAGTCGACTAGACAGATATGGCGATGAGTCAATTCTAAGTCCAAATTTGTACTTCTAATAACTTTAACTCCGGAGGAGGAAGCGACCCGATTAGCAAACCGGCGAGCCGACGCTACCATGGCCGAGACAGGGAAGGACAAATCGAGAGCCTTCGATATGGAAAGAGAGCTGGCCGCACAAGGATCCTAAGACACCACCGGATCGACCAAACCCCAAGGAGGCTATGACAGACGAGACTACAACCCCGACCAAGACTCGAGGGAGGGAGAGGCAGCACTGCATCTACCACCTCTGATCCGCAGCCCCACAAACTTCGGGGTGACAGAGAAGACCTCTAGCCCCAACCCGACCATGGTCGGACCGGCGAACACCATGGCAAGCTACCTAGGGGGGGGGGGGATTCGAATGCGGGGAAAATGTCGATAAATTGGGGGAGGGGGGAGGGAGGGCTTCGAATGCGGGGAAAAAGACGGTAAATTGAGGAGTAGAGAACGGGTCAAAAGATTCAAAATTGGTCCACACTACACACATCAATTTTAGAGCCATGTGAAATTGCATGCAAAGGCATCATCATTCACCTATGTCAAACTTCATTAGCCTAAAAGAGTTTGTGTTATTATTATATGATCTCAATAACTAAATTAAGATCAATAGGTGGACCTAATTGGAAAAGGATTATACACATTTGTTTAATTTTTTTTTTTTT
>CACSLK010013932.1:4450977-4462007 GCA_902706635.1 Striga hermonthica | reverse complement strand
GGGGAAAATAAAGAGAAAATGAACCCAAAATAAAGACACAAAAATGGGACAAACAATACTTAAAAAAAAAACATATGGAAAAGACACACATACAGATACATACATAATATATACAAAAACTACGTGTCCAAATCTGCTATAAGGTTTCGATCGTTTGGAAGACCATGTCACTCCAACAAGTTCGTTCGAAGGAACACAATCGTTTCAAAAAAGAACACAGCAGTCCAGCAAACTGAAGAAAACGCAATTCTCAATTCATGAAGCCCAGTACGCTTCAGATTTTATTCAATTTTGATTCTCAATTAATCGATACGAACGCTGCTTGGATAAAAAATCAGTTAAATAATATACACTTGGTTGGTGGGTGGCTCCAAGTTTGACCTATCGATCCTAGCGACACAACACGTTACTTATTAAGACTCGACCACCCTTTTTTTTTTTTTCTTCCCCTTTGAAAGTGACCAAATTAGAATCTAAATATTGAGTGAGCAAAAGCTTGTTAATTTGATCTTTCTATTATTTGAGGCCAAAAAAGCTGAAGGAAATTAAGGGATGAAGTTGTTGTTCCAGTGTCCTTGCTGCTCATGTTTCTGTTTCTTGAAGCCTCATAATAAGGGCAGCCCAAAAGATAAACCAGCTGCTGCCAATAAGGAGAACGAAGCTAAGAAAGAGTAATACTATTAATATATAGCCATCAATATATATGTAACTAATTTAATCAAGTTTAATTTCTCATGTTGTTCTATATATATATATATATATTGTGTTCTTTGATCATTTTTTCTCTTGCTTGTGGAATACTGAATTGCACTTGATTTTCACCAATAATGTTTGCATATTTGTTCATCTGAATGAAGTCATTGGATTTGGTCAGTTTAGTTCTGGGCAGATACCTAGGGATGTATCAATGTTGTTGTTGTTACTTGCTGCCTGTGAGATGCAAATTTTATGCTTGATTTTGTGCTTATTTTGATTCGAGAGGCTGTGCTTGTTTATAAAAAAATAAAAAAAAAAAAAAAAAAGAAAAAAATTGGTTATTTTTTGGATTTTTTTGTGTTAACTAGAGTTTATTTGGAAAAAAATAGTATGATTAGTTGTTAATGGATTTTTAGGAATGTCTTAAAATAGTATTTAAAATAAAATGGTTAAAATTGATTTGATGTAAGTGTAGGAGATAAATGATTAGAAGTAATAGGTAGTTAAAATTATGTGAGTGGGTGAACAGTGAATTAAGGTTGATGTGATATGTAAGAATAATTTAATGATATTATTTAATTATACTGATAATATTGAGGATAGTGAGGTTGAGTTAAAATTAATTAGATGCAAATTTATGCTTGATTTTGTGCTTAGTTTGATTAGAGAGGCCGTACTTGTTTATAAAAAAAACTAGAAAAAAAATTGGTTATTTTTTCGGACTTTTTTGTGTTAACTAGAGGTATTAAAATAGTATTTAAAATAAAATGGTTAAAATTGATTTGATATAAATATAGGAGATAAATAATTAGAAATAATAAGTAATTAAAATTATGTGAGTGGGTGAACAGTGAATTAAGGTTGATGTGATATGTAAGAATAATTAAATGATATTATTTAATTATATTGATAATATTGAGAATAGTGAAGTTGAGTTGAAGTCTATTAAATTTTGAATTTAGATAGATTTTTTTGTATTTTTTTTTTTAAACAAGCAGAGCCATGCAAGTGTGTTTGCTTATAAATTTTCTCAATTAACTCTTAAAATCAAATTCAATTTTAACTCAATTTTACTATTCTCAGTATTATTAATATAATTAAATAATATCAATAATTTATTTTTGCATATCACATCAATTTTAATTCGTTATTTATCCACAATTCACATCATCTATTTCCTACTTTTACATCAAATATATTTTTATTATTTTATTTTTAAATATTATTTTAATATAAACTCAAAATCATACTAATAACTAATCATACTATTTTTCAAAATTAATCATGGTTAACATAAAAACTTCATTTTGCGCGAATATATTTTGTATTCAAGCACGCTCTTAATTATGACATCTCAAGGGTTTTTGTCATTGGAATCAAAGTAGGTGTTGCTCTTCATGAAATAATTTTATTTTTTTTGGCAAATACAACAATGATAACATCCAAGAGATACATATATAGGCTCCGAACATTACCAAAAGAAGAAGATAAAAAAGAAGACGGGAGACAATCTTTCCAGATGAAGGATTCCATGGACGACAAAGCCGTATTAGTCACAACAGTTTTCAAAGAAAATGCAGAAAGCCTTAAGGGATTAAATCATAATTTATAATTAAAAAAAAAAATTAGGATATCAAATATCAGTAGAGGTGGCCAGTCAACGAGCCGAGGCTCGGCTCGGCCTGGCCTGCCGGGCCCTCCAACACATGACCCACGACTGTCCCGCTAAGAACTAGAACTGGCCCGAACCGTCGGTTCACCGACCCGGCGGTTCACGAGCCGGGACGGTCCTTAAAAAAACAAAAAAAAAATAATAATGTGGCCCGCCGTCCGACCCAGCCCGACTTTGGACCAGTAAGAGTGTAAGACCAAAATACAAAAAAATTGAATCCGGACCGAACTCCGACTCTACGGGTCCGGTTCAACGAACTGGCCCTTAGGAGGTCGGTTCGGGCCATGCCGATGCCGGTTCGGCTCGTGGACATATCTAAATATCAGTCATATTTCTTTTACTTTATCTATTTATTTTTCTTATGCTTTGCAATGATGGTTGACGATATGAGAAAAAAAAGTTTTGGCATAATTGTTTGCAAAAAAAAAAAAAAAAAAATAAAAAGTTAATATATTAATATTGCCTAAGAAAAAAAAAAAAAAAAATCTGAGAGTTTTCAATTCTGTGTATGATCGACCCGAGTAAAGTAGTACTGTAGTTGGTAGTTTACTTTTATCAAATATGGACTCCTTTGGGCCTTTAGATGGGCTTAGAGCCTTTCTTAGGTAGTTGGGTTTAAAATCGTTTTTCAGTATGGGCTGGAAGCTCTTTGGAAACCCTTCTAACCAATATCTAAAGGCTATTTAAATTTGCATTGCACTTTCTGATTTTTATTTCCATAAATATGATTTTAACAAAACAAATACCTAAACAATATAATGTTATGCAAAATTATAACCTTTTCTTCTGTGATAGTTCAGTGTACTTACAATTTATTAGTTTATATTATTATCTATGTGATAACTTAAAATTAATTAAATTTATGGGAAAAATATAAAAACCAAGCAGCAAAGTCACATTAAAAGAGTAAATGAAATTAATCATAAGGAAAGAAATATAGGTTTACGAAATAAAATTAAACCAAAATTGGGTATACTGATTAAAAATAAATCAAGTATGAAACTAGCTAGTTGTTCTTTTGAGTCTTTACTCTTGTGAGGTTCTATCATATTCTATGGGAAAATTCTAAGGTGCCGTTACGGGATGGTACCGTCAGTGTTTTACACCATTGGATACACATAAAGATTATCTTGTGTGGATAATCTACGGTAACCAATATTGACGGAACCATTCCATCAACGGGACTGCAGCAATTTCCTATTCTCTGATATTGAGTTTTTTACTCGAGTGATTTTCGATGTTAGTTCATTTGAGTTCTTGCCATCTTATTATGATATTTGATTGTTTGACCTATTACACTCTAATAGTTTAGTCTTGTGTTCTCAAAGTTGGTACAATTGTACGTCATGATCTATGATTTGATAGTTTATATAGTTAGACGACCCATATTGGTCCATCTATACTAGTTACGAGCTTGACTTGTCTTTTCCAAGTTTGTTTCAAGAAATGAGTTTTCGGCTATAAGCTAAAGGAGGAGATTGTAAGAAAGATTGATTCGAAATTAATCCAAAATATTGTTTATTTTTTACATATTTTTGTTCCTTGAAATATGCAACATTGAATTAATGCTTCAAGAGAAAATGAAGACCTTCTTATCTCAATTTTTCATACCTTTGTCATACTTTTATAATGTATTTGGATAATTATCTTCATTTAGCTTGTAGGAAAATAAATGATATTGAAGTATAAAAAAAAGTAATACTCTTTTCTATTTTTATTATTTGTCATTTTGGTTTAATTCATCATTGATTAAATAAATATCGTTTTGGCTATTTTGTTCATATTTTTCCATTTTAACACTCCATTTAATACACAGTGCCTCTTCATATCTCATCTCCATCATTTCTCATACCATCCATTAAATAGGGTTTGGTATGAATTGATAACTTAAACCGGTTAGATCCCTCAGGATCTCGTTCTTCACACCGGTTAATAGTCTTGAACACCTGCAAAAAAGCCTGGACCGGAGAGGAAGAGTCTCCGGCTTGGCCCTCTGATGCTTAAGTTAGTTATTTGGATATTGCCAATATTGAAAGATTTTTGTAGAGAATTGTTATGAATTCATCTTACCCTTGAAGACCTAATTACGTTCCCTATAACCTAATAACGTTCCCTATATATATACTTGGACCCAATTGACATTATTTGTCCTCTAACCGTTTTTATCACGTCTCCCATATGTTGGGAACTGCTATGTTCACTCCTTGGCTTGATGTAAATTCCCATTATCTCCTCATAGCATTTCCTCGATCATGTTGAGAGGTCTATCACTTTATCTTATTGATACCCAAGTACTCTCTTTCCGATTCAGGAAACAACTATCAGATCTATTCACTCTATCAATAACCGAGTCGGATTTGCTGTATCATAAGCCACAACAAATTATTTTCTTCTTTTCTTTCAAATAATTTCCACGATATGCGCGTGTTCAAATTGGGCTAGTACGTCGACCATAAATCATGTGTATGTTATCCCACATCAGGGTTAATATTGGCAAGAAAAAAAAATCTTTAATTAGTGTGTTGCTTCTCAAAACGACAAATAATAAAAAATAGGAGATAATAATATTTAATAAGAAGTGCTAGAGAATTATTAGGAGATTGCTTACATATTCTTCTTTCTTAGTATTATGATGATCATTCTCTTACTATATTTATAAATTATGTACTTAATTGTCTTTCTTTTACTTATTGAAAAAGGAAGAGACTCACGTGAGATTTTAAGAGCTGAAAATGTGAGGTTGAGAGCTGGAGAAGTTGAACAAGGAAGAAAATTGAGCATGGAGATATTCCCAATAGTTGGCAAGGAATCAAGGAAAAAAATTCCACATTATTAAAGAGAAAGAGAAACACGATTAAATCTGAAAGATTTGGACAAAGATAATGATGCATGGTGACTTTCAAGACATTTTCAAGGTTGAACGTGAAGATCGTGAAGTTTTGGAAACTCCCAACTTCCGATGAACCTGCATACCGTTTATAGTTTTGTATATATTCTAGTTTCCAGAGTTCCGGTCTTTGAGAGAGCTCTATCATTATCAATACAGAGAGCTTAGAATCTTTACCATTGAGAGCTCGTGAGGCTTATTTAGATTTCATTATTCGAGATTGGGTTCCAGTGCGTTGGTACATTGGTGATAATTTGAATTCGTTCGTTAGTTTTTTTTTTTTTCTCCTTGGGACGAACATCTTCATACTGCTTGGATGTATGTATACATTCAACCTATGTTCAGACTGTGTGACCATACGAGTATTTAAGTAAGTAGAGTATAAAGTAGAGTATAAACATTTGTTCTTATTTATTAGTATAAATATGAATTTATTAATCAAAATTTTAAAAATAAATAAAGATGCATTATAATTTTATTTCAAAAAAATGTGAATCCACCCGTTATCTTGTCTAGTAGACAAAGTTTGTACCAACCATTTCTTTTTGTTTTTTTTCTTCTATTTCAATATTATTGTCTTGCAACGGTTGAGGGAGTCGTATGTGTGGTTTGTGCCCCATCCATACTTTGACAGTCGCCCAACACACTTAAATGCTACCTAAAACAAACATAAATACACTGGTAATTAACAATCATTTATTACCGCAGGAAAACCAAAACTTCTCCTGCCTTCATTCTTCCCCCACTCCCCTCTGCAACGGTAACTCACACTTACTAACAATTAAAATTTAAAAAAAAAAAAAAAAAAAAAAAGTCCCCTATATAATCCCCCAACTATTTTCCTACCCCTTCACTTATTGACTCCTTTTTATCCTACACACAATACTAAAATAAAATCAAATCAATGGCTTACGATGAGGCTGAGGGGAGACATGTTGTTCTCTTTCTTGTTCTGTTTTCTTGTTTCTTGAGCTCTTGCTGTGGCTACCGTTTTGTGGTTGGTGGGAGCCGAGGCTGGGTCACAAACCCTTCTGAAAACTACACCCAATGGGCTCAGAGAAACAGGTTTCAAGTCAATGACACACTCTGTGAGTTCCCTTTATCATCAGCTGCCTAACAAATTTTCTGGTTTTTTTTTCGAACACTTCAAGATTGATTATTATACTACTTGTGTTTTGATGGCAGTGTTCAGGTATAACAGAGGCTCGGACTCTGTTCTTGTGGTGAGCAACAGGGCCGATTACGATAGCTGCAACACCGCGAACCCGATACAGAGGTTCGACGATGGGAGTTCTGTCTTCACGTTCGACCGGTCGGGCCCCTTTTATTTCATCTCCGGGAACAGGACCAGCTGCGACGCCGGACAGAAGCTGATCGTCGTCGTTCTTGCCGTCAGGAACCGCCCAAATACGCCGCCGGCCGGTCAGGGAGGAGGCTCGCCCTCCTCCCGGCCTGGTGGAGCTTCGCCGCCGGGGACCGGATCGACCTTGTCTCCGTCGCCGGCGACAGGAGGACCCTTCTCGCCATCTGGCTCCCCGTCATCGTCTCCCGGGACAGGGGACCACGGGTCTGGTCCATCTCCGGCGGTTGGGGCTCCCGGGCCGGCGGCCCACGTGTCGGGTCCATCTCCGGTGGCTGAGGCTCCTGGGCCGGCGACCCATGGGTCGGGTCCATCTCCGATGGTGGAGGTTCCTGGACCGGCGGTCTACCGTGGAGGTCCGTCTCCGGCGGTTGGGGCACCTGGACCGGCAGTCTATGCCGGAGGTCCATCTCCGGCGGTTGGAGCTCCTGGACCGGCGGTCTACGGCGGAGGTCCGTCCCCGGCGGGTGAAGCTCCTCTTCCGGGAACGGATGGTTCAGCTACGTCCCCAGCGAGTGGGTCCCCAGCTACGCCTGGATCTTCTACTTCCTCTGCTCCGGGAAGTGGTACTCCGGCGGATACCAACTCGCAAGGCGGTGGTCGGCCGCGGTCCTTGGCGGCGACGCCGTGCAGGCCTCCGATTTTATTCCTGTCGATTGTCTTGAGCGTAGGTTTGGGCGGGTTAATGGTTTCCGGTTAGTTTTATTTTTTGGTCTGTGTGTTTTTATTTTTATTAATTTTTATTTTATTTTTTGGGGTTTGATAGTGGCATTTTTATTTTGTCTGATTATTTGGTGATCGATTATAGTTTACGAGTGAACACATATCATTGGGTACCTACTCTTTAGATTACTTACAGAATCATATAATTATTTATAAATTGGCTGTGCCTGGTTTTATATGATTTGTTTCAACAATTTCGCTTGTATTGATTTTGTGTTTGCATGTATTATATATTAAACATCAAATTTAATTTGCACTTACGCTTTATTTAAAACGGGAAATGTTATAGTCCCGTTACGATACCATTCTGTCGGGTATTCTAATTGTTGGATCATCTATCTTATAATAACTCCATGTGTATCCAACGTTAAAATGTAGACGGGATGGTATCATAACGTAGTCTTTTCCATTTAGAAAAAGAAAAATGTATTAAAAATTAATCGGGATTTTAGTAAATAAACCAAATTGCTTTTCTGCAACTTCATTGAGGTATGTTGATATTTTTTTTTTTTTTTATTGATGACTTCATACATATTATTTGAAGCTTACAATTAGGTCAAGAGGTAACAAAAAACTTATTTCAGATTAAATTTTATTAGTATATATATGTCGAAATTTCCAAATTCACAAATTTTGCTATTATGCTATTAAGTAATAGCACCGTACTACTTTCTCATTAAATATGCATATTTATATATATGATAAAATATTTTATCATTATATTATAAATCATATTATTCTTAAAATGTGATATTTAAATATTAAAATATGAATATTCTGCAGATAAATATGAAGAGTGGAGCAAGCTGTTTGATGGAGATAAATACCAAAAAAAAAAAAAAGAGTGGTATTGTTTGTATGATAGATAATTAAGGAAGTGTGAAAATAATTAATGGTAATAACTCATGGAGATGAAATTGTAAATTTAACTAATGATACCAATTCATACTGTACCGAAAAAAAAAATTGTACCCAAAAAAAAAATACCAATTCATAGTATATTATTATAGGGAAATAATGTGGTTCCGTTACGGTACCATTCTGTCGGGAGTTTTAACAGTTAGACACACATGTAGTTAATATAAAATAGATAATTTGTACCAAAAGAAAAATATATATATATAAAATAGATAATCAAACGGTTAAAACACCAAACAAGATAGTACCGTAACGAAACCATAGTATTTCGTATCATTATATATCCATCAAAATACTTATAAGCGTCGTAGCTTCCGTGTGGGTTAATGTTTTTAATGCAATATTTAATAACTATTTTCCCCAATCACATTCTCAACGTTGAAATGGTCCACTTTCTACACAATCCACATAATAATGGACCATATATAAAAGTAATTGGGAAATTTAAAGTGCCATGATATGATATAAATGAGATATATATAAAATAAAAAATTAGGAAACAACATTGACGAAAAAATGCGGAAAATTCGTGCCTCAAAGTAACGTACGTAGAAAAACTGCTTTTATATATATATATATATATATATATATATATATATATATATATATGCACCTAATTAAATGAGCCATCAGTAAGGTTTTATTTTCATAATATCTAGTAAGAATTGCTTATAATAGCACCTAAATGCTAAATGAGTAAATAATTTATTTAATCAGTTATTCACTGTCAATTTAATTCAACCATCATAGTTTTTTTTTTTAATTTTTTTTTTTCAATCATTTTAGTTGCTAAGTGAGAATAAATTAAACATATACAATATACACAACTATGAGTTCCTGTATACGTTGTAGGCTTATAGCAAACAGTTATTATTATAATTAATTATTAATTAATCACCTTCTCAAGCTGGCCATAAATGCAAAATTGAAATATAGCTTTGTTCTTATTATTATTATTATTATTATTATTATTATTATTATTATTATTATTATTAATTAATTAGTTAATCAGCCTCAATCACTCATGAAAGTTGCATGATTCTACTAACAAGGGTTGGCTCAAGTAGTAAGCAGCTTGATGTCGCTTAAGCAAGGTCTCGGGTTCGAGTCTTTGTAGATGCAGAAAACCCTTGTTGGGAGATTCACCCACCATTGCCAAGTGTGCAACCTAGATCGACCAACAAATTAGTTGGAGCATAACTCCAAATATCGTAACTGGCCACCAAAAAAAAAAAAAAGTTGCATGATTCTTACCTTTCCAAAGGAAACAAAAAAGAAAGAAAAAAAACACACACCCACACACACACAAGTATAATAATGAAAAGATCGAGATTGGTGTTTGCAATAAAATCCAGATAATAAAATCTTATCTCTTGAGCGAACCTAAAGACGTACTGAAGATAAATTGTGGAAAAATCTAGTCTCAGCCCAGCCATATAAAAAGCTTTGTAATCAGTGAGAAAGCAACTGATAGCGAAAATGACATGTCGGCCCCTCCCATTTAAACTATGACACGTGGTGGCCGGATGACTATATCATCGTAAGTTTACCAATTCAATTATTCGTCGTCTAGTGTTGTGCTGTTGGTTAGTTTAGTAGCAAGTGTTTTTTGTTCTAGCGTTGCTAGTCGGGATTCTAGGCGGTCTTCAGACTTGTCTTTCCACTTTTTCAGCTGTTGATTGTTGTGTATTCAACCGTTGACTGTTGTTTATTCACACATTTGTGTTTTTTAATTTATAATATCTTCTATCGTTTTGAAAAAAAAATATTATTAGTCGTCTAGAAGGTTCAGTAAAGTTGGTCGTTGATTTGAATTACTCAAAGCCAGTGTGGCCGCATCATCGTATTCTAAGGGGTCATCTCAACAACAATTAAATTATACCACCTCATATTTTTAATCAGGGGCGAAGCCAGAAATTTTGGTTGCTGGGGTCGGTGGGTCTTACACGGTGTCTTATATAGATCCGCCCCTGCTGTCGGGGTCTTATTATTTTTTTAATGGGGTCTTACACGGTGAAATTTTGTTACGTACAAGTGGTTCAACGCAAAGCGTCGGTGTCGGACAACCCCAGCAACTGGCTGTAGCTTCGCCCCTGTTTTTAATATATGTTGTTTTGAGAAGTTCATGTTAATTAAAAATATTTTTTTGTCAATAATAACCTTATTTAATGAAGTTAGATATGAATGTTATGGGAAAAGACGAAGAGTGAATATGAAAGACGTAATGTATTTATTAGCTAAATGTGAGTAATAATGGAAAAATATGTAAAAAAAATTCAAAATGACATTTATTTAGTTAATAGTTGAAGAAGCCAACAATCAGTTTTTTGGGGACCTTAAATGATGAATCTCGTGTCTACTGCGCGCGTACTAATCAGAAGTGAACATGCATTGCATATATTTTTGTTTCAATACGTGTTCATCGGCCTTCTTTAATGTATTGTTGTCCACATTCATAGATATGAATCGATTTGACTCTTCCAAAATATGTCGGCAGCAAGACGATTATATACTATGCATTATATGCTTTATTAGAAAATAGTTGCATTCAAGTACTCTAAAAGAATTTTCTTATTAACCCAAGAGCGCTTGGATGAGATGGCTTGGGTCTTTTCCAGCTTAACCAGTGGTCTCGAGTTCGAGCCCTGAGAATGCAGCAGTGTTAAAACTCTTGAGGGAGAGCTTTGCCGCCCTTGTGGACCTACCCGGCTCGATTCCGGATTAGTCGGTTCCCCTGTGGATTCGGAAACCGGAAGGTCCATGTACCAAAAAAA
>CACSLK010013932.1:4433376-4446632 GCA_902706635.1 Striga hermonthica | reverse complement strand
AAAAAAAAAAAAAAAAAAAAAAAAAAAAAAAAAAAAAAAAAAACCAAACACACACACACAAACACACTAGCTGGAACTTTTAACAAGCATATATTATTCCAGCCAATCTAATCTTCCTTATAGAAGAAGACCCTTTCAAGCTTCAAATGGCGGTATCACGATTAGCGGGACCTGTTCTCCTCCTACTGGCGACTCTGGCCCTCACGGCCATGGTCGCTCAGCCAACGGAACACACAATTTACTTCGGACTTGGCTCGGACGATGGCCACGGCCTGATGGCCGACACCATGGACCAGCTGAGCCAAGAGCTCATGATGGAATCTGCATCCGCTCGGCGCCACCTGGCGGGCAAGCAAGGCGGGCACATTAGCTACGCAGCCATGGGCAGGAACAATGTGCCGTGCAATCGTCGTGGCCAGTCGTATTACAATTGCAACAGCCACCAGAAAGCTAATCCGTACACCCGAGGCTGCACGAGGGCCACCCAGTGTGCTAGAACCAACCATTAGAGGAAAGACATTGATTCATTTGAGATCCTTGATTTTATTTAAAGTATTTTAGCAATTATTATGGTTCGATAATTATCATTCATCTCGAAAAGGAAGAAGAAAAACATTTTATATTGTTAGTGATCGATACGTGCCACAGGCATTCCTGTTGGGCAATTAGGGAGTAGTTTGGATTACTTATATAGAATTTGCTTTCTCTCACTTTTTTGGGTAATTGCTGTTATTTCTCTCTTTTTTTGCTGTACTGTGAGCCACGAACATATAATGTAGCTGTTGCCTAAAACAAATATTATATGGCATCAATGTATTGAAAGTTCTTGAGCACAACAGAAGCATACAAAAAAACCCTCAAACAAAAACTGGGCATATGGAAGAAAATCGGCGACCCTACTAGAAGGATCTAGAAAGTGCTTAAGATTCAGGCAGATTATGCAAAGGAAATTGTACACTGTTTTGTTGACAATGTCCAACTAGAACGGCCACCATCGCCAGCTGCGCTCATTTTTCTGCAGTAGATAATTAAGAAAAAGAAGGGTAAAGCATTTTTCCATAGTGCATTAACAATATTTAGATGCATGATTACTGAAAGCAAGAAATATCATACCCTACTCAACTTAGCTTGAATACATTATGAGAAATGAAAGAAGATAATTGCGATTAACAAAAGGCAAGACGAACCTTATGGTCGCGATTATTCTGGGATGGCAATACGATAGGCTGAGGCAGGACATTGTTGATGTTTTGCAAGTAGGGCTCAACTGTCTCTTTCAGCATCTCGTTTAACTGAGAAATCCAAGTAACGCATCAAAATATTATCATATACTTGAAATAAGATATACAATAAGAGAGGCAAACCGGGCACAAGTTACAAACATCACCGACAGTAGAGAAGAAATGTTATTATTAAGTTTTAGTTATATAGGCAATGTCTTGAAACTTCTGAAAGAAACTGCTTCCCTGTTTCTAGGTGGAAATAAAATTATTTTGCTAAGAGTTCGCCGACACTCCTACAACATTAATTTATTTTAAATAAACATATGTTGGCATCATAGGAAATCCCAAAAACCATAAAGATCAAGAAAACAGAATTACTGTTTGGCATGAATAAATGCAGACAGGTCATTATTTCGGCAATATGAATCATAATGTATATTCTCAAGAAATATCCATATGTTGAGAATACTCACAAAACCCTTGCGACAAAACTGACCTTCTCTTCGCGCCATTTTGTTTCCCACTGTGCGTCCAAAATTTTGTCAGCAATTTCTCTTTGGGCATTAAGAAGAATTGTCATCTCATGTAGCTTCTTTGGATCTTTAAGGTCTTCCTCGTTCCAAGAAGATTCATCAATTGGAAGATCCAAATCCTGTAAAATGCTTAAGTTACAGAAACTTGGAAAAAAGAAAGAAGAATCCTACATACCAAGAGAAAAAATAAATGGCAGTAGTTGATAATTTTTTTCATACAATAAAATTATGTGAAATCATTACGTGTGTTCAATGATTTAATAATCAAAGAGTTCAACGTGACCCAATATAAGCAATTGCAATAAACAGGTGTTACAAAACAACTGCACAATCGGAAAGAATTAATTCTGATTCTCAGGGCAAGTCCACGCATTAATAAATGGACCTACATGCTGAAAATAATTCCAGGAAAGAAACCGTACCCCCCAATTTCGAGGCCTTGGAGGAGGATTAAGCTTCATTACTTCAGCCTCCAAAGTTTTCTTGGCCCTGTAAAACGGAATGTTTTTCACAATGACAGGATCATCCCGCGCACGGTCGGGATCAATGGAGATTAGAGCCTGTCAAATTTAAAAAGTTGCTGTTGAAAATTGATGTCGATATATACCGAATATAGTAAAGGACTTGGAATTACGACACCATACACCAGGCTGTTCTTCACTTTTCTTTAACATTTCTCTTACGATTTTTAAGAATTCAGATGAAATGCGGGTAATATAGAAAATCAAAGTCTAGCATCTCCAAGTTCATACTTCTCTGAACTCAATAGTCTCAAGGGAAAGTAGCATCAAATGATCAAGTGAACTATGTCCTCTAGAACTGAAGAGCCCAATTACCAGTTTTCATGACACTCTCTAAATTAAAGTTGTCAAAGTAAATAGAAAGGTGATCCAATATCAGAAGTTGGAAAATTCTGTTCCATTTAAAATTGGCCATGTGATTGGCCAACAACAAAGAAGAGGAAGACCTATGTTGATGAAAATGAGAATGGAGAGAAACTATAATTATAAAGTGTTCTGCAAAAGCCGAGAGTTATTTTCCACAGAGAAAAGAAAAATATCACAATAGTAACAGTCTGCCTGTAGAAAATCCATCCAACCTGTTGCAGATACTCCCACCCAGGCTTCCGCTGGGCAACTTCATCACGTAGTTGGTCATATCGCATATTTTCCTAAGCAAAGAAAATATAAAATCACAATATCATGTATAAAGATGGATTTAAGATTACACACTAAGAGAGGGAAAAGTTAATTGTTTATATAAAAAGGGCTCCCAAATGCCGAAAGCGGTCATATAATAAGATTTCTTGAAAATATTCCAAAACAACATTAAGCTAAATATGAAGGATGTCAACAGTTTATGGTTTTTTTTCAAGGCAAAAGCAATACTATCTTATTATCATGGAGAAGGAAGCATAGTAAGTTGTGCCTATATGAATCATGATAAAGATATACATAGGATAAGACAACAAATATCTGCTAATTTTCCCCACAGGGCCATAGTGTTCCTAAATGGAGTCAAGACTTGGTTCCCTGGAGAAGAAAGAGATATCTACCACTAAATGCTCCTTAAACTACATTCCCACATTATAAGGATTAAAAGATGAATTAAGAGAGAATGGCAAACATATTGTTTTTCACTGTTTCTCATGGAATCTAATTTCCACGCCATTTTATATTTACAGTAGGTCATGCACAGAATAAAGTAATCTTACATGGATACACTTATGACTTCTGCTATTTTATTTGCAGCCAAACACAGAACTTAAGTTTCTAATTAAGGATTGTCAATTGAACACTTCATTTGATAAAAGCAGGAGTAGGAAAAGAAATAGTTTATATCATTTTGTAAGGAGACTGAACCTTGTACTGCCACCAAATTTTCTGCTTCACTTCATCATCATAATCAACACCTCCAACTATCTGGGGGAAGGTTATCAACCAAAATGCAGCAATGCTTGGGTCCTTCATGCTGTGAACTACATGCTGCAAACAGATACAAAATTAGCAATCTTGGTGGTGATACATGGAACCCATAGAAATTACTACCATAAAGAATATGATCATTGATTTCAATGTGAGAGAGAGAGAGAGAGAGAGAGAGAGAGAGAGAGAGAGAGTGTTGATGCAGAACTATATATAAAAGAAAATTTCAGTTGAGGCCACAGTTTTTTTGAAATGGATTGAACCATCTATTTGAAAACTCCCCCAGAATGAAAGAGCCTGCCGGACATTTCAATGTCAACTGAATAGTATCATCATAAAAATATACTGAAGATGTATAGACTGAATAGCTACGTTCAAGAACAAGCATAAATGGCAGCTCTCAACTTTCTTTAATACTGGAACAATTTAAGGCAATTTGCAAGCACCAACATACCAAAAGAAGTTCAAAATTCTAAACCATACTCCAGCAGCAACCTTATCAAATGTAACGAACATATTACATACTTAACAATCATATCCTCATTTTCCTACCCACTTGCATTTGAAAGGACACGCCTTTCACTAATAAACATAATATGGTGCAGAGGCACAAATAAATATAACTGCGATCAGCTCCATTAGCATTAGAGGCACTCCAACACAACGAAAATGATCAGGTGTAGAATGTAAGTTTTGGAAACAAAAGAAACACAATTCACTTAAAATTCTCACTTGGATGACAAAATTCCAAATTCTAAACCATACTCCAGCAGCAACCTTATCTAATGTAACGAACATATTACATACTTAACAATCATATCCTCATTTTCCTACCCACTTACATTTGAAAGGACACGCCTTTCACTAATAAACATAATATGGTGCAGAGACACAAATAAATATAACTGCGATCAGATCCAGTAGCATTAGAGGCACTTCGACACAAAGAAAATGATCAGGTGTAGAATGTAAGTTTTGGGAACAAAGAAACACAGTTCACTTGAAATTTTTACTTGGATGACAAAATTTTCAGCAATTTCTATCATGTTTCTTTTCAAATACATATGTCATAAAGGGATTATTTCCACCTTCTTCTACATGTAAAAAAACTCAACATTTGATGATTCTACTGATCAGAAGCTGCAAGAACTAAGCAAATTCATGCTCATAATATCCAATAAAAAGGTAACAGAATACTAGCTAGAACTAACCTCATAAGGATAGTCCATTTGACGCATGATGTTAAGAGCTTTCCAAGGAGGCTCCATTATCTGATCAAATGACACAACAGATACATAAGCATATGCATAATGCATTAAACATAATACATTAGCTATATGAGCATATAACTATTCCTGTAAACATAAGCATGTTTATGTGATATCGTAGCTATTTTACCAAATGAAATTCAATACAATTCTTTTCATTCATAGGAGTCCAAGATTCTCCAAGAAATAAGATCTAAGAAAAATCACAAACTTCAGAAAACAGATACTCAAATGAGAATATAAAAGCACAAATGCTTACATCATCTGCAGATATCCTAAAAGGTAACTTTCCTTTGCATTCAGGACATCTCATCACCCCCTGCAAAGCCAGGTAAATTACTCAGAAGGGATCAAACCTGACAGATGATTGCCATTTTAAACATTTGGAATCCAATAGCTACAAGAACTGTTGCATCATTTTGAGTCATTGTTCTCGGCCACGAAAGGAAATCAAAATCTTACTTTAGTGTCAAATACAAAGAATCAAAACAAGCACAAGAACCTAATTAGGGGGAAAAAGAACTTAAATAAAAATCAAATATAAACACCATTATCCCATTGCATCACTTCTCCGACAATACAGTAAAGCTCGTTATTCAGACTACAAAGAGTTGTCAACTCCAACACTACAGTGATATAATTCTAGGATAATATTCATCCCTACATACATATTTTTATTATTATGTATAGTGTGTATGTGTGCGTGTGTGCGTGTGTGCGTGTGCGTGTGTGCGTGTGCGTGTGCGTGTGCGTGTGCGTGTGTGTGTGTGCGTGTGTGCGTGTGTCGGCGTTGGATTTTAGTTCTTACTGATCCATCACAGTCTGGGCATTGTTTAGATGGCAAAGGTACATGAAGGTCAACACTTGAAGGAAGGTGGACTAGCTCAGCTCGGTTTTCAGCAATTGCATCAGCAATGTTTGAAGCTGTTGCCTTCTCTCCACTAAACAATTGTAGACAGAATGCCAGTTATAAACATATACGTTAGTCATAGATGTAAAAATAATTAATGCATAATTAAATAGCAACAGTACATGATGAAACATTGAGAGAACCACTATCGCTGAAATTTTACAATTGTTATTTGATTCCCTACAATTGATTTACATATTTACTGAGATGTATTTGTATCAGCTCGAATGGGAAATGTCATCATATACCACTGTACGAGAGGCCCAGGGTACGGGAGAAAAAGTGAGCACGAGTTCAAATAGTAAATGAATAAAAAAAAGTTACATTTAAATAGGTTCTATTAACTACAAAAAGAATCTAACAATGCGTTATAGTTGTCAGTATCCCTACCTTCTCAAAGCATAATTTTTCACCTGGTACTGCACCTGTCCTGAGCCTCTGCACATTGTGCATTGCATGGCCTGCCATCCACTGCAAGTACGACAATTCCTGCACCTCGAATATTGAGCAATTAGTTTCATCTCTATGCTGAATAGAGATAGTTAACAATATTGAGTAATAATCATTAGACATCACTTCATTTTATTTCAAAAACATGAACAATAGAACTCTGGTCAACTCACATGTAGTACAAAAGGATGAACAAATTTGTCAAAGGGTTTATTATCACAGACATCGAAATATGAGCCATTCAGGAAGAAAGCCTGTTTTTTTTTCCAAAACTGGAGATACTACATTGGACCTGTTTGATTTAAAACCAGGCCGAACTCAACACACCTTAGGTGGTGGTGCAGGGTCTCCTATTACAGAGACGATTGGATATTCAAATGATCAAATCCTTCCCCCTCCCCTAATTTTCACTTTGTAAGATTTGAATTACAAATAAAAATATAATATAAATAAAAGGCCAGGGAGAACTAAAGCCACGTAAAGAACAGATTCCACAAATTTGGCTGATATTAACATTAAAAGAAACAGACAAGCATCTAGATGCATTAAAAGCTAGGGCAGGTCTTATATGCAATCTATTGGCTCACCACCACTTGGACACTAATTATCACTGCATCTCATCACAAATAGTGATTCCATATAAGATAGTACAACACTAGTGGATAGAAGTGACAAAATAACTACATAAATCTATATTTATATATTTATACAACTATTGTCAATCAACTGCCCTCTTATTCAATAACATTAAGATATTGCCATATTGTATAATCATCAGTGCATGATATGAAGACCCACAACTAAAAGTTTTAGAAGTTATACAAGGAAGTAAAATCACCTCTGGCACAAAACCTTCTTCCCCAGTTCGAACGCAATATCATAAGTACCAAACGTAGCAATGGCCTGAAATCAACTCATGAGTTATTGAATATAATGGGAAGTATCCAATGAAAGCATCAACAGAGATTTTTCAGTCTCTTCTTTTTTATTGGGAGAATGAAAATGCAGATTTTTTCAATTAAAAGTGTAGCATGTAACAAGCTTTATCTTTTATAACAGTAAGCCCTAAATAACACAACAACGCTAATTCAACCCAAAGGACCATTCTGCCCGAATACAACATAAAAAAATAACCTAAGCACTTTCCGTCTGCATGCTGTGAGTTGGACTTTGAGGGCTACCTAAGACACATTGCCTAAATGTGTTCAGTGCCAAAGAAATCATGGTAAGGCACTCAGCAAAGGTCCTACACTTGCAGTGAAACCCACAGAAATTGAAACAGGCTAAGTTCTAAAGGGAAAATGCTTTTGCTGGGTTCAGCAGCAAAGTCTTATCCTGCCATCTCTCCTTTTCAACCAGCTACTCTAACTACACTTACCCCATGTAATACCCTAGCATTGAACAGCCAACCAAGCTATTATGTATGTAAAACTAACTCACACTTCCAAACTTCCATTGATTTCAACAAAAATTCCCCAATTTTCAAAAATTCAGATAAGAAAACTGTGAGGAAGCTAGAATTACCACACACACATAAACACAGAGAGAAAGAGAGAGGATGACACGGATAGCATACAAAAACGGCAGAGAGAGATATTTTGGAGATGAATTCCGGGATGCCAAAACCGCGAGGGGCGGAGCCGGCGATGTCGATGGCGAGCGTGAACGGAGCAACCACCACCTTCACCGGGAAATCGACAATATCGAGAATCAGCTGTTTAGCCTGTTTTCCATGGCGCTTCATGAGCCATTGAAAGCCAGCCACCAGTTTATTTCGATTTCGAGGCATTTTTTGGCCAATGAAATTGCGAGAATCGAAACGAATTTGGGCACCCCGTCTGTGGAAGAGTGGCAGTAGAAGAAGAAGACGCAGTGAGGATAATGACTGCCTTCTGGTGATAGATATTTTGACCGATGCACCTTCTTAAAAGACCATTTCAAAATTTGCACCCTTGAAATGCAGAAAACGATAATTTGCCCCCACTACTATTTGCAGATTTGCTCCACTAACCCCTACAATCCCTCTGTTTGACGAGAAGGGCTAGCTCAGTTGGTAGCACCTTCATTTGGCACCAATATGTTCCGAGTTCGAGTCACTTTAGCAGGTAGGTGCGGAACAACTATTGCTCCTCTTTAAAAAAAAAAAGACCCTACAATCTCTCTGTGTATGGGAATTCGGTTGACATGACAAATCATAATAAATAAATCAGCTAATATTAAATTAGTCGTATTTGTCGAACGCGGTAACCCCTATTTCGAAGACAAGAAGGAAGGGTTTCGGGATTTCCAACAGCTCGACTTTGGAGCTCTGCGGGACCTGGCTGTGGAGAGGATGACAATGAGTTAGAGGCCAAAATGGAGGGGAAGCAGGATGTGAGAGCTCGAGGACACCCATTTGTCCAGGAGATACTGGATGCAGATTTGTCGAGCGGATTTAAAGAGCTCAATATCACATACGATGGATCCACTATCCCGTCTCGCCATGTGAGGTCATTTGAAAATGTGGTCGTTTTACACAGCTATACTAATGTTGTGAGGTGTCGAGCTTTTCTAGCAAACTTGAGGGGAGGAGCTCAGACCGGTTTCATGAGGAAGCCCCCGGTTAAAGACTTTAAGGATTTTGCCCTATTTTTCTCAATTAGTTTGTCAGCGCCAGGTCGCAGGAGAAGACCTATCTTACCCTAATGAAGATTCAACAACATGAAAACGAGACACTACAGAGTTATGTAGGTCGATATACCTGAGCTTGTGTGGAGGTGCCTTCAACTTTTGAGGAGGTTAAGACTGAAGGGTTGATGAGGGGGTTGCGAGCAGGTCTTTATCCGAGCTCGTTGGCTAATAAGCCAACCTTGATGATGTCATGAATAGGTGTGCCAAGTGTATTAACATGGAGTAGGGCAATGCTGAGTTTGCTAAAATTGAGAAGGCAACTCGGCCAAAAGTGAAAAAGAAGAGGGAAACTCGCCCAGAAAGGAGAGGTCAGACTGAATAAGAGAAAATAGATGGATAGGTAGGCCTGAGCGAGATGGGCATAGGTACTAAAATACACCCCATTAAGGTCGAACCCAACTGAGTTTGAAAATAATGAAAAAAAAAGGTTAGATGGAGATATGGTGACGTGGTCAAGGTCGAGGAAAGAAGGTCCAATGCAACCAAATCTGATTTGTATTGTCGATTCTATTTGGACTATGGCCACACAACTGATAACTGCAGACACTTGAAATATGAGATCGAGAGATTGAGTAGGGCAGATCACCTGAAGGAGTTTGTATATAAATACAAAAATAAAGAAAAATGAGAGTCTAGGAAATAAAGGACAAAGGAAAGAAATGAAGTAAGTGTGTGATGTGAAGGTGAGGTGAAAGAAAAATGGATTTGAAAAGGAGGATGTTGGGGTCTGAGACAAAAGGGGCATAAAATTAAAAAATAAAAAAATAAAAATAAAACAAGAAGAAATGAGGGAAAGTTGTGGAAGATTACTAGAGAGGAGAATAAACTTTGAAGAAAGTAATTTGGGCTTTGACCATTATGAGGAATGGACCATGAGAAGACTTAAATAAGAAATTCAAAGGGAAGTAGTGATGGCTAGTGTCCGAAAAGAAATATCCAAGCAACATGTGATATTACCATTCATAAGTAACTAATCAATACATACAGTTCTACATATTTTACAATAACAAGTGGACCTTACTTCATATAAGTGTTATGTACATTTATTATGTACTTATAGTATTTTTTAGAGTAATAAATGCTTCCGAACACTAATAATTACATTATTAAATTGTTGTTCGTTGTAGTTATTTTTATCGAAGTTAATTCAAGAGAATCAAGTTCGGATTGTATTGCAAGAGGCCAACCAGATTACTTCGCGCGTATATTCAAACACAAAAATTAAATTAAATCCTAGACACTCTAATTCAAGTGAGTTTTGTTTCAATCATCAACCAATGGTTCCAAGAAATGCAAATAATAAAGTAACAAGTTTTAGAAAGATAGAGATGCTAAGGAATTAGGGATAAAGTTTCAAATGTAAAACACCACTCAATTCATTGTTCGATTAAATGACTCAATAACTTTTCGTAACAAGAGAACAAATATAAATGGTAAATTTTCTCTCACTTAAGAAACAAATCTTGACCTTCCTATCGTGTGTGATCCACATCCGTTGTTTGTAAGCCGCAAATCTAGTCGTCGCTTGCTTCTTGAACTCCTCAATCGTGTCTAGGGTTGCTCGAGCCAACTCCTCATTCTTCTCTCTGTCATGCACAATCGACCTCTGAGACTCTAGCTCGATATAGATTGATAACAACGGCTCCATGTCGTATGCCAAACTAAATAAGGTCTCTCATGTGGTTGACCTCAGGGTCATTCGATAAGCTCAAAGTACAGATGTTAGTTCGTCGACCCACGTCCCCGAGGCCTTCTCCAATCTTGTTTTTTAGTTAATCAGAATAATCTTGATGGTCACCTTGACCTGCCCGTTTGCCTACAGATGAGCAAATGATGCAAAGTGCTGGTCGATTTCCATATCTTCATACCAAGGTTTGATCTGTTTTCCATTAAATTGTGTTCTATTTCTCATGCCAGATCATTGTGGCATAGGTCCCACCAATCGATGACCCACTTTGTAAATGGAACATGATCACTCATTGTGGTTAGCACTTTAGCGGGCTAATGTATAAGTGGACCATGTTTTTGGCATTGTAAGCAATTTTTCACCATATATTGTGACAACATCAGCACGCACAAAGTACAACTTGGACTTACAAGACTCGAACTCCCTTTTAGTCTAGCCAATACTATACCCGAACCTATTAAGTGATCCTCTAACCACAACCTTGTGGGCTTCAAACTAGCTAGGGATCCCTCCCAGCTATCTTAATACTTAATCCCTAAGCACAAAAGTGTTTGTAGAATAAGAAAACAAAATGCAGTTTTGGTGGTAGAGGAACACTGAAACATTGCTCACAAAAGAACTTGAAAATAAATCTCACAAGCACTCAAAGTAGTCTTCAAAATATGATGAACTCCGATAAATGCAGTAGCCTTCAATAGAATATTTGTGTAGGTATATATACAAACTCCTTCAAGATAAAGAGACTTCAAGCTTCATTCCTTTTGAAAAACATTTTCTTCTTTAAATTTTCAACTAAGGCCGAGATCTTAATGTACTAAAGCTAAGATCTTCTTGTCCATTGCGCCTCGATCAACTTTCTCATCCTTCATATGCAAGAGCTCCTACCAAACAAGATTAAGCATTATAGAAACAACACTTATTACATAAACACTTTATATCAAATTATAGACTGCAATCTAGACTATCCTTCGAATGCAAGAGCTCATACCAAACAAAATTAAGCATTATAGAAACAACACTTATTCCATAAACACTTTATATCAAATAGAATGCAACCTAGACCAAAATAAAAAGAGGGATAGAGAATGTAAATCTTCCATTTTTATCTCGTTGCTTGCATAGAACATCAAGATGTCATTTTGGGAACTTCTTGTCAAAATAAAATTTTACAAAATATTTAATAAAACTAATTATAAATTGTAATTCATACATCTATAGTATTGGATTTTATGTTTATTAAACATAAAGATATCATTAGTTTATTAGTTCATAATATATTTATTAGCATAATTTGATTTATTTTTTATATAAAAATATATAAAAAAATACTCCAAAGATTGCCATGATAAATTTGGAAAAAAAAAATAAATAGGATTAAACAAATAACTCAAGGATAAACGATATGCAATTTATTAATATTTATATTTGTTTCCCCTTATATATAATTTGAGAATGTCTGGAGTCCAAAATTATAAACTCAAATGTTTTATATGTCTATTTGGCAAAAAATCATGCTCTCGTACTGCTACATACACAGTTGGATAGTACTAATTAAAGTTGTAAATTTACCATAAAATATTTTATATTTCTTTTGATACATTGCCATATATTTCATTTAGTTTTCTAACTCCTATATCAATTACTGAAAATTTGTCTTCATATTTTCTAAAATTTTATAACATTTTATGTGTATTTTTTTTTGTATGATATAGCAAAAAAAAAAATAAAATCTTTTAACGATCATCGATTTGACATCTATATTACATATATAATTAAAAAATAAATTTATCTACCATTATAGTTAAGATTTCAAATTTATTTCTCAAACAAAAATGAAAAGCATCAACCAAAATTATAAATTATCCTTTAAAATAATATTCTGTTATGAAAACGGGAAAGATAAAGAACACAAAGTAGAAAGCGGATAGGAATTATACTTAGTATTTTCTTTCTTCTTTTCCTTCTCAAATTATGTGTACATTCACTACATTGGTAATGCCTTTTATAGGCAAATTTGCCGACACAATATACACCAATAATGCTCATCCCATACCCATTATTGTTCATTTAACTATTCTCATTTATTACAAATAGTGAAATATCACTATTGAGGCATTGTGGTTTGTTCCACTTGTTTCTAACACTCCCCCTTGGAATTACCACTATGCAATGTGCGTTAATGTTGCCTCATTAAAAACCTTATCCGGAAAAACCCTGTGGGAAAAAACCGAAATAAGGAAAAAAGAGTACAGCCACACATGCTCCCCCTCGAGTTATCATCCGTGCAAATCTCGAAGATGTCTCATTCCAATGTTATGGACATGCTTTCGGAACGTAGTAGTTGGGAGCGCCTTTGTAAACAAATCTGCTGCGTTATCACTTGATCGGATATATTGAACCTTGATTTGTTTGTTCCTTTCAAGTTCTTGAGTGTATGAGAAGAACTTTGGTGGGATATGTTTAGTTCTGTCACTCTTGATGTATCCTTCTTTGGTCTGAGCGACACATGCTGCATTGTCTTCGAATATCACTGTCGCCAAGAAAATGCAGTTCCACCAATCGTGAAAACATAGCCAGTCTGAGATCTCGC
>CACSLK010013932.1:4411537-4433276 GCA_902706635.1 Striga hermonthica | reverse complement strand
CTCAAATTATGTGTACATTCACTACATTGGCAATGCCTTTTATAGGCAAATTTGCCAACACAATATACACCAATAATGCTCATCCCATACCCATTATTGTTCATTTAACTATTCTCATTTATTACAAATAGTGAAATATCACTATTGAGGCATAGTGGTTTGTTCCACTTGTTTCTAACATATTCAACTTTATAATAGCTAATACTTCAAAACATAAATTAATGTGAATTATTGTGATATTTTTAATCTGTATGAAATTTAATGATAGTTTTTATTATTTCTAAATATAATATTCATTTATATCTTTTGTTTGCAACATCATAATAACATGCATTCAGCCTCTTTGTTAATATCAATTGTAATATAATCAGACTTAAAAACAATTAAAAAAATTCAAATCAAATTTATGGAGCTGTATATAATATGTATTCATTATATATATAATGTACTATTTATTCAATATATATAATATATATAGTATTTATTCAATATATATACACATAGATGTTACAAACCAAATTATCATTTTGATAAATAGAGCATAAAACATATGTATTATTAGTCAACTGTGCTAATTCTTTAGTTATTGGTTGTATTATTATTATTGTTATTATGAGAATATGAACTTTTTTACTTTTTTCTTTCAATTAATACAAGTATTTTTATCATGGACTCTTGTAGTGCACGTGTATCTTACTACTATACAAATTCCATTGGAAAAGTGGGTTGCGGACAATAAAAATAGCTGGCGAATTAGAGTGTTATTCGAACCGAAACGGGCTGAGTAGTCGAGCTCGTTTACCAAATGGCACATCTCGGCTCTGCACGAGTTCAAATCGTAAAAGTCTAACTCGACTCATTTAATAAAGTTAAAACCTTAAAAGAAAGCAAACATACAATTGCCGTTCAAACAAGTTCAATTCGGATATATCATTTAATTTTAACTCATAAAAGAAAAGAATGAGTTGTTTGTGAGCAAGCTTGAGTAGTGGCATACGAGTTATATTAGATGTTCGAGTTCGACTTATTTGAGTAATAAACGAGTCGAGCTCCAACTTTGGGCGGACCGAACAACTCTATTCGAATAACGGAACGATGCTTGCAAATAATACAAACGAGGCTATACTGCAATGTAACAAAAAGTTGCATTTGTGAACAATAATTAAAAATACAAAGATGCGCATATAGGTGAGAGAAAACAAAGAAATTCCATTCTGGTTTGTGATTGGAGCATAATTCTTCTCCTTTTGCCTGGTTAAAAGATGCTCAATTTCTGTGCCCACAAGAAAAATAAATAAAAATATATTGTACAAATGGTGGAAAAGTACCAAATCCTTCTAATTTACCAATTAGTTTTACTCGGAAAAATCCCCTTCACGACGACCCCGAAATTCGCGGCGAGGTCACCGGAAACAGCGGCAGCAGCTTCGGCTCGGCATCCCCCGCCGCTACGGCCCTCGGCGACGGATGGAAGTAGAATTTCTTCTCGGCGATCGCCCTGTCCTCGGGAGACGGCGCATCCTCGCTCGCCGGACTCAGGGCCAGCCCCGGAAAATCTAGCATGCTCGGCGACAGGAGCTCGGGCTTGCGCGGCGAGGGCATCGGGCCGCGGTGGGGGCCCGGCCCGATTGTGTCGATCATGAGGCCGTTCTTGAGGTTGTTCCTCCTCTCGTAGAGCCTGAACCCCTGCCTCTTCTGTCCGGCGGTCTTGGCCGGCGGTATGCCGCTGGCGACCCTGGAGGGCGGCCTGGCGGCGGTGAGCATCTGCACCACCTGCTTGAAGGTGGCGGCGTCGGCCTGGACGAAAGTGGTGGAGCAGTTATTGGTGGCGGCGTCGTTAGATCTGGGGTTGGAGGAGGGGGTGAGGGGCGGCGGCGCCGGCTGTCCATTGCAATTGGCTGTGGTGACTCTCTCTGCCGGCAGATTTAGTGAGGCGGTTTCCATTTTTCTTTTCACTGTTATTAATATTGAATTTCACCTGAGAGAGAGAGAGAGAGAGAGAGAGAGAGAGAGAGAAAGCGGCTTTTGTAGGGTTGGGTTTGAGTGGAGAAGAAGAGTTGAATTAAGTTGAACAAACAGAAAAAAAGAGCAGGTTGGTTTTTATTGTTTTGCTTTCTGTTCTCTTCTGTTTTTTTTTTTTTTTTTTTTTNTTTTTTTCGCTTGGGCGCAATAATCATTTATTATTTGGGAAATATACGGTCTCGTTACGAAATCATTCCGTCGTAATTTGTAACCATTAAATCATCATGTAATGATTGGAGATAGTTGATCTGACGGTTACAAACTACAACCAAATAATTTCGTGAATGTAGTATCTCCCCATTTCTTTATCCTCTCATTCATTCTTTTTACTTTTTAAAGTTTTTATTTATTCTTTGAAGTGAAGTTGACAATTAAATTGGAAAGAATAAAAAAATAATAATTATAAATTGAAGTGAAGGTGGTTATTTATTTTGTAATTTTGACTTTTTCTTTTGGAATTATTTTTTCAAAAATTCAAATTGAAGCCTTTATTAAAGATTTGAAAATCGTGCAGAGAATAATGTTTAGGAGTTGCTATTTCTTGAAGCATTAAAACACCTCCATTTTAGTCTTCCTTGATCACATCAGGAAAACTGTTAAAAAAAATACTTTTACTTTCTTAAAGTGAAAGTTTTATGCTTTTCAAATTAAATCAAGCCTTTTTGGAGGTCAAACTTGGGATCACACATACCTTCATTTACCTACTCTAACTCTAATAAGAATTAAAGTAAAGTTTCATCTAACGCATGAAAAATTATTTTAGTGTATAGAAAAAAAGACTAATTTACTTTATATATATATATAGGAGATGCTACGGTTCTGTTATGAAATCATTCCGTCGATATTTGTAACCATTAGATCAACTATATCCAACGATTACATGAGGATCTAACGATTATAACCTCCAACAGAATGATTCCGTAACGCGACGTAACATTTCTCTATATATGTACATATATTTATTAGGTGACAGTTCTGATTGGGAGGCAGAATAAGTGAATCCTAGTCCGACCGGCCACGGCTGACCTATTATATATTGTTTTCCCCCATAATTAGTTCTTTGTTGCACTTACAACTCACCACCATTAAACCAAATTCAGTTCCCATTATTAATTAAACTCTCACTTCATTTAAAATTACTAGTAGGCCACTTTTAAGTGGTGATTGTTTATTAACAAAAAATAAAATAAAATTCAAATTTAAATCTAACTCAAGTTTAATCCAACTACATTATTTCTAATATTATCAATATAATTAAATAACATCAACCAATCATTCTTACACGTCACATCAATTTTTATTCACTATTTCTGCCAAAAGTTAGGGGAGCAAGAGTGTCACGATATAAAAAGAGAAATCAATAAATGACTGGTCGGAACCAACAATTCTCTCTTATAGAAAAACCTATATCATCCACGCTTAATCAGCGTTTGATAGATTATCCAACCTGAGCAATCTTAGTTATTGGTGGAGCTTCGGTTCGTTAGCTGGTCTTTGTTTAGTCACTCAGATAGTGACGAATGTTTTTTAGCTATGCATTACACACGACATCACAGAATTTTAACTAATCATCACTTCCAATTATTTTTCTCTACGTTTACATTAAACCAACTTTAATTATTTTATTTTAAATAATATTTTAATTTGAACTTAAATACACACTAACAGGGGCGTAGCCAGAAAGAAAAATCATACTGGGCTAGATGGACTTAAATATATTTGACCTGGGCTAGTAAGTAAAAAATGGGCTAAATTTTTTTTTTTTTTGTTTTTTTAATTTTTGGAACCAGACTGGGCTGGAGCCCACCCCAGCCTTTGGGGTGGCTCCGCCCCTGCACACTAACAACTAACGATACCACCTTTCTAAAAAATAACTATGGATAAAAAAATTCAATTAAAAATTAATTCAATCCATATCCAATCACACCCTAATTTATTTTTAATTTTTTAGTCTTTATATATATACACATTGATTTTATATTTTTATGTATGATGGATCCCATAAGTAAAAAATAACTGGAAATATTGCATTTAATATCAAACTTAAAACTTCCTCTCTGTCCCCATTATATATATATAGAGAGAGTTTCTCAAGGCCTTAAATGTCAATTTTGGTGGTTAGTAAGTTGTAATCCTATTTGTTTATTTATTTTGTTTTGTATTTAACTATTTTATGTGTCAATTTCTGGTTTAACTATCACCAGATAATGCACGTCCGAAACTGCCTAGCTACCAGAGAGAAAAATAAAAATAATATATATATATATATATATATATATATATATATATATATATATTCAGAATTTCCAATATCTTCGTTGTTAATTAATGTTGTTGTTAATAACTGTAATTCCACAAATTTTCATGTTTGGTGAGAAAAAAGAAATATATATATATCTGCAGGATTTGCAAGATTCTCATTGTTAATGCTGTGGTTATATATAATAACTGCAATTCTACCAATTTTATTTATTTATTTATTCAGCAAGCATTATTCTTCTTATTTTAAACAAAAAAATAATAAACGCGTGTGGGTTGGCTAAAACACGCGTAGCTATATATATATATATATATATAGAAAATACTTTCAAATACCGAACCAAAGTCAATTGTATTAATTTAATTTTCTTGATCCGAAATAATAATGATGAGATTAAGATCTTCTTCTTCGTGTGCTAACGATAATAATCATATTTAGTGAAAAAGATCAACGTACAAAAGGAACAACGAGAAGGTTTTTAATATATAATTAGAAATTATGCTAATTGGTGCCATATTTTATTTAGCACATGAAAAGAAACACGGGACTCTATCATTCAATTTGTTTGAACTTTTCTAGGTCATGCAGTCATATCAAGTCAAACAATCATTAATAATTAGAGATGGCCAGTCAACGGCCGGGCGACGGCCCGGACCAGGCCAGCGGGACTCCCATAGGTGACCCTTAACCGTCCCCCAAAAACCAAGGTCGGGCCCGTGAACCGGCCTGCCGGGACAAAAAATAGAAAAATCTGACGCGGACACAACCCGTAAAGCCACGATGACAGTTTTCGGAAACGGCAACCTATGGGCCGGTTGCGGACCGGGCCGGGACCACGGGCAGGGCCGGGCCATGTCCATGTCTATTTATAACAGACAATAGATAATATATGAACGATTTTTTATTTTTCTTTTGAAGATTGTAAAATAGTATGAAAATGAAGAAAGTTTCTCTCACAAATAAAAATAATAAGATGAACGTTTTTCTCTCTTAGATGAGCATACCCATCGTCCATGAAAAAGACAATATATATGAAGAAAACCTTTCACCATACACAAATTCAACAACTTATTCTTCATGTATGAAAAGATTACACTCTAATGAAATTCTTTCCATAACTACAAAGATCTCATTTCAACATTTTCTTCACCTAGACATCGTCAAGTGCTAGAGGAAAAGATCGCCTAACTATAAAGTTAGGGACACGATCCACAAAAACTAATGAAAGCTAGAATATCACACGTCATAAATAACGTACAAGCTCGACTGCAAACTTTCCTTTTCTTGTAGAGCTTATTTCTCCAATCTGCAAAAATAAGGTGTCTATCTGGTTAGAAGGGCAAGCCACTTTGTAGATTAGTATATATCAGTCTGATGAATATTTAAATATTTTTGTTATTTGAAATGTTAAAATGATTTTTTCTTTTTAGAAAAGCAAGTAGTGCCGGAAGGTGATGGGAGAAAAAGAAAAACATTGATAGCAATGAGGATAGAATGGCATAACGAGAGGAATTCAGATTTATATAGTAAGGAATAACAGGTAAATTGTTCTACTGAAAACGAAAACCGTGATATCACTCGAGATGTTTTTAGGCAAAAGTAGTGAAATCTGGATTTTAACCGAATTTCCGGACAAATTATCATAAGCTATGGTAGCTTTGGCAAGGACAAATACTTATAAATTCAACTTGAAACTTGAAAATGCACGGGAAAGAAAAGCATATATAATGTACCATAGCAAAAGAAATGACACACCTTAAGTCTTCCCTTCCCGCTAACGGAGATGATGTCACCTGTCCTCAGAGTAGTGTTGTTTTTCATCACAGTAGCCCAGTTGACACGCACATCTCCTTTGCTAGATGCAAAATTTGGAAAGAAGAAATAAGTAAAAGAAAAAGAAGAAACAAAGAGAGAGAAGGAAGTCCGGTCAATTGCTTGTGCCACTGACTGGAAAAATACAACATTTATATGAAAATGTTGCTTGCTAGGAAAACAAGGAATGCTTCAACTTATTTTAGAGCTCTTAATACTTAATAGTTGGAGGCTTAGAGCAAGTTATGATCAGGATTTTCTCACATGGTCAGTACAAACTCCTTGCCTTTTCTCAGCATGATGATTCGCAACAGTATTTGAAAGTAAAATGAAAACAAAAAAGTAGTTAAAAGGTCATTGAATGTTTTAGTTGCAGATAGAAAGTATCCTATGAATACTCCAAGGTTGCATTCGAGCGGAAGGATTTGAAAGCGCTACAGATAAAATGAATTTGAAATCCAGCACAACTCGGAAAGCAACTCGAATAAGGAGTTATGGATTTGGAATTCCACTATTATAGATATGATCTTAATTCAAACAACCTCAATTGGCTTGCTATTATGGAAAGGACAAATCTTTGGTTCAAATCCCATGCAAATTGAAC
This sequence comes from Striga hermonthica, assembly GCA_902706635.1. Lineage (NCBI taxonomy): Eukaryota > Viridiplantae > Streptophyta > Magnoliopsida > Lamiales > Orobanchaceae > Striga > Striga hermonthica. The sequence goes on along the minus strand of CACSLK010013932.1, from coordinate 4,426,578 downwards.
GGGACCCAATTGGAAATAGTGAATTGTTCAGTCTAAATGGTGCCATAAGCATACCAAATGTATCAGCAAAAAAGGGAAGTGAATATCTCATACAGTTAAAATGTCAAGATAATGTTATAGGCCATAACGATAAAAGACAATAAGATGGATTCATTAATTGAAGGACATCAAAATCTTGAAAAGGTAGATAGAACCATTTCATTCAGCAGCAAAAATCAACAATGGGTGCATTCTTGGCAAGCTACTTTAGAACTTCAACTAACAAATTGAATTAAAACGAGAACATCCTCATATCAATTCTTCTTCCTTGATGTCAGTACACAAAAAATCATTGATATGTATTGGCAGCTTATGTAAGGTCCCAATTTAATGAACTTTCTTTCACCAGCCCAAAATTCTTGGTGCAAATAGTCTTCTTTTCATTTTTGCTAATAATTTTAACATTTGAGAAAAAATAATACTTTTAGGGAAAGTGGTAGATGGAGCATGACATGGCATACCTTATCAAATCAGCCATTTTCGATCGTGAAATTTTGAAACCAGCACTAGCTATAGAATCAAGTCTTATTGATGCTTCAACAGTTTTCATGGTCTTGGTCCTGCAAGGATCAAAGAACATAGAACCTCTGTTTATAATGACAGATCTTAAAGGTTATTTGATATGTTAAAAGAAAAATACAGTAATGACCTCGGGGGCTGGTATTCAAGAGCAAGCAATGGAATCTTTTCACAGGTAACAGAAACATTCCTTACCTAAAATATTACAGCACAGCAGAAAAGAAATCATTATTTTAATTTATATGCAACAAAATAAAAATAAGTGCATGACTGGTCCCTCAAACATTCTTACTCAAGTCTTATTTCGTATTAGAACATAAGCTCATTTTATTTCATGTAAACTCCTTCCTAATCAAGATTCCAAACCATGAAGCAATTTTCCGCTATAGCCATGTCATGAACATCCTTTGAATATGTGGTTTGGTTCTGACTCGGGAAATTTAACAATATATTTGCCAGATGAAGACTGAAGAAAAAGTTTTTCTCATTTTAGAAATAAAATTTTACTAAAGACGGGGAGAGCAAATCCATAACAAGTCTCCATTTGGCTGCTCAGACACAAATAGTTCTATGCATAGGACCATGTAGAATAACACGCCTACCTTGTCCAATGACGAGACAAGGAAGCCAACAAGTTCTGGAACAATAAGAACATGTGCCCCCTTTTCTCCCTACAACAGAAGTAATAACAGTTCACACACCACAAAAACTGAAGATCAATATACGATAGCTCTACTCAATATCCACTGTTTAGTAAAAGATCTGCATGATAAAAATAAAGCATCTTATGAACAAATGAGAAGTACCAATTTGGAAAAACAATATTCCTGTTTGAAGTTTCCATAGGTGCACTAACATACCTAAAAGTAAGAATATGCCAAATAATTGAAATGAAAAGCTAAAAGTATATCAAGAATGGAGGATCTACTGAAAAATCATACCTGCAATATAATGTCTCCCAGCTTATCCCTCACAATCCCAGTGCCAAGGATTGCCCCAAGGAAGTCACCATGAGAACATGATTCAAAACTAAAGTTCCCTGAGATACTGCCACAAGGAACCACCTCACCATGAGAAACGACGTAAGCTTTTATATTTCAGTACACAGAAAACGTTTCTTTAGGTATGTGGAACTAATATTGACCTTAGTGCTGCAATAATATCCGGATCAGATGTCAATATGTCTGGATGTCCAACTGACAGCCGGCAACGCTCGGCCTTGAAATTTTTCGGATGGAAAGTCTTTTTAATGGCAAGATAAGTTAAAATGTTACAGAATCAAGAAAAAAGAGACGTTATAGAATCTTGACCTCTGGATATCCTCCCTGAACTACCATTTTGATGTCCGTAAACTTCTCTAATGCTTGCATCGATTCTTTCAATACAGGTGGTGTGAGAAAGTCGGTATGTAAAACTTCCCGCCTCAATGACGCCCGATTTGCCTAAGAAACACGGTAAGCCATTAACTTACAACCCAAAGTTAGAAAGTACAAAAGTATATAAATAAATCAAGATAAAGAAGAAACAAAAAGAAAGGGGAAATGGCGTGCACAGCATGTACAGGCAATACTGCTATAACGAATAACTAGAAAACGATATGTACCATATCAAGAATTCTCTTGACATCCTCAATTGTATCCTTGTTCCCAACTCCTCTGACCAAAACATCGGCTAAACCTTTTACAGCACTCACTGGGTGGCAAATGCCCAAAGCTGAGCATCAACAACTGTGAAAGTCACCAACCATAACTGTAAAAATATTTTGCACCAAGCTAGTTTTACAAAACCTGCCCGAGGAAAACTAAAGTGGGCATCGAGCATCATCGTTTTTGGTTCACGTCAAATAGCAGAACCAAGACAGCAAATGTATTAACTGATTCACAACGAGATAATCACACGCAGCAGTTGATCGGCTAAATATGCATTTCCAGTTTCTTTATTGTGGTTTAATCCTTGCACAAATGTACAAATATAATAACCAGTGACAAATTGACACCAATCACTTGCATTTTTTCCATCCATTACACCTGCCTCGAATTACTGAACCAAAATCCCACAACCCAATATTCAAGAATCTTACAACATACGGACGGCTCCATAGATAGAAAACAAACGAAGTGATAATTTTTCCTCAATCAGTGAAATTCATAAGGGAAAAGGGATGGTGAAACATACATACAATTGTACAAATGAACAGACATTGAATGTAAACAACGGACCTGAAGATGTGAAAGGGGCGGAAAGGGGGAGGATTCTGAGGCCACCGAGCTTTGTTGTGAGGCTTGCGGAACGACGGGCGGGTTGAATAAATGAGTGGACTGCCGTACGAATGAAAGCTTGTGAAGCTAAGCTAGTGGCTGCCATGGCCGATCATCATTGTACCACGCGGGCTTCTCGTCTTTAATATTTTCAAGGCCCAAGCGGGCCTGGGTCATTTGCGGGTCTATGACTCTTAATTTAACTTGGTCGTGTACGCAAAGCTAATTGGGGCGGAATGTATTTGTATTATAGAATTTATTACGCTAAGTGAGTTAATTTGAAATAAAGTTGATTTAGTAGAAAATTGAGTGAGATATTGTTTTTTGTATTTAAATTAAGAGAATTTAGAATTGAGTGAGATATTGTTTATGCAAAGCTAATATTGTTTTTGTAATTAAGAGAAAACGGTTGAAAGTGATTAGTTAAAAACATTGAATGGAGGAATGGTAAATTAAAGTTGTGAAAATAATTAATTGTTATTATTTAATTATATTGATATTATTGTGAATAACTAGTTTGAATAAATTTGAGTTGAGTTTGAATTTAAAAGTTATAAAGTTATGATTAATCAAAACCAAGTAATTTTTATAGCCTCGAGGATAAAACAAAAGAAAGAATTAAAATTTTTTTTTATCTCACATACATTTGAAAATATTGTCAGTAATTCAGTCTTGGTTTTCAAAAACAACAAAAGAAAAACGTTTCAATTACAGAATAAAGGCAGCGAATCACCGCAACAATTGTAGTTAGATGAAATAGCTATTTCCACCTCACTCTGAAGAAAGAATAAGTTTTATACACCGTCAAATAAAAAGTTAAAATTTTTTTCACCCTATAAAATGCATGGTTCTGAAAACCGAACCGGTGAAGCTACTAGTACAATGGTTCATTGGTCGGATCAACGGTCGAACCGTTTTAATTGATATGTAATTTTTTATTTATTTTAAATGTATACTATATAATTATATATATTTATTATTAATTTTATAGTATATGACATTTGTCTAAATAAGAGTTCAATAATATATACAACCGAAAATGTTGAAAATGTTGTTAACTTTTTTTCTTATTTTAGTTTTATATTTAAAATTTTATTCTGTAATTAATTTACAAAATAGAGAGAATAGAAACAACTCAATTTTCATTTTAAATTGCATTTTAAATTTTTTATTTTTGATTGAAAAAAAAAACAAAAAATAACGTGCTTAACAAACAACAATAAAATACATTGCTTATTTTTTTTTTTAAAAAAAATGGGAATAAATATAACCCAATAGATAATCCACTTCAAATAACAATACATATTTGTAATGAGTACAAGTTTACTTGTTAGGCCCAATATTGACCCAACAACAAGAATACATATCCCACATAGGAAATACAAGTAAAAAAGGTGTGCTATTTAAACCACTTCACAATCTACCAAGTTCAAATTCTTAAGTTTGAACCGATGAACCATTCGAACCGGTTCAAACAGTTCTTCATCGGTTCTCCTGCATAGTGGTTTGAAGGCTCAAATCGGACTGGAATGAAGGTCGGTTCCTGATCCAACCGGTAGAACCGATCAGTCCAGTCCAATTTTCAGAACAATGATAAAATGTGAAGTGAATTATACGATAAGATATTCGACAGACAGAATGATAAAGTGCAAAATAATTATTCGATAGACAGAATGATAAAGTGCAAAATAATTATGTGATCAATTATGCGGCATACATATAAACTGCAAAATAATCATTCGATAAACTATGTTAGAAGCAAACAAACATAATTTATAAAGTGCAAAATAATTATGCGAAAATTATGCGACACACCGAAAATAATTGATAAAGTGCGAATTAGTTTTGCGATACGCTATGCGATAAACAAATGAACATAATTGATAAAGTGTGAAATATTATGCGAAAAGCTATGTGATAGACATAAAAAGATAATTGATAAAATGTGTAAATATTTAGACGATAAAATGCGAGAAACATGCTACATGCGACAGACAGACGAAGATAATTGATGTGAAAAGATATGCGACATACAAACGAAGATAATAGATAAAGTGTGAAACGTTATGCGAGAAGATATGCGACAAATAGTTGAAGATAATTGATAAGAGTGCAAAGTATTTATGCAAAACGATATGCGACAGACAGACGAAGACGATTGATAAAGTTAAAAAACATTACGCGACAAACTATGCAACAGACATACGAAAACAATTGATAAAACGCGAATTATTTATGCGAAATGATGTGCGACAGATAGAAGAAAATAATTGATAAAGTATGAAAATATTTATGCAGAAAAAATATGCGACAAAAAGTCGAAGATAATTGATAAAGTGTGAAATAGTTATGCGAAAAGTTATGCCACAATAGGTGAATATAACTGATGGAGTGTGAAATATTTATGCGAAAAGTTGTGCGAGAGACATACGAAGATAATTGATAGAGTGTGAAAACATTATGGAATACATTATGCTGACTAGGGGAATATAATTTATAGTGTAAAATAATTATGTGATAAACTATTCGACAATCAAGGGAAGACAATTTATGCAAAAAGCTGTGTGACAGACAAGAAAAGACAATTGATAAAGTGCGGAATATTACGCCAAAATATATGTTAAAATCATTCACCACATCCACCCAATTCTAAGAACACAATTCATTCTTTTCCTGCACAAAACTCCCACAATACAACATAATAATCCCAGTCCACTACAAACTACTCTAAAGAGATAATCTAGAATTAGACATCCTCCTTCCTATCTAAGTCTACACAAACACTCTCTTCCTCTTCCTCGTTGTTTTAATCTTTCATTCGGTGACTCATAGACAAACACTACTGGAACAACACTTTATCATATACACAATCATTTATCTATGGATAGATTAAATGCTTCTCATTCATGTTTCACTACTTCTATTAGTACTGTTCCAGAACCTAAAACTTTGTTAAAGACCATAACTGGCAAGAAGCAATGTATAAATAATTAGTTGCTCTAGAGAAAACCAATACATGGATTTTTATTGATTTGCCTCCTGGAAAGAATCGTATTGGCTGCAAATGAGTTTATAAAATTAAATATAATTAGATGATACTCTAAGTAGGTAAAAGCTAGACTAGTAGCAAAGAGTTACTCTTAAAAAAAAGGGATCGATTATTTTGATATATTTTCACATGTTGCTAAAATAACAACTGTTAAAGTATTATTAGCTATAGCCTATGTAAAAAAATCGGTTCTTATATCAATTAGATGTTAATAATGTCATTTTACATTGTGATCTTGGTGAGGATATATATACGACCCCACCGATATGCTGATGCTAATTCTTCTAAGGTCTACAAACTAGTTAAAAATCTACATGACCTTAAGCAAGCCTCGAGACAATTGTTTAATAAACTTACATCTTGCTTATTGAATTTTGGTTACTCTCTGTTGATTGTAGTTTGTTCATCAAATTTCCTTCTAGTTTTTTTATTGCATTGTTGGTTTATGTGGATGATATAATTCCAATTGGAAGTGATATGACTGAGATTGCAATAAAAACTCATTTGAATGATTGTTTTACAATTAAAGATTTAGGAAAACTGAAGTTGCTCAATCTGACAAAGACATTAACCTTTGCCAAAGAAAGTATGCTTTAGATATATTGACTGACATTGGTTATCTTGATTCTAAACCTGCAAACTCACCAATGGACTCTATTCTAAAACTTACGTCTGTTTGTACTGATAACTCTGAGTTAGTAGATGCAATTGCTTACGGAAACTTATAGGTATAAAAATTCTATGGAGCCATCGGATGGTTTTCTCATGGAGCCATCCACCACTTAATGTATTGACACCTGTCCTAATTGTATTTATTGTATGATACGTGTAAAATACACTATTGGTGAATAAGTGGGGATAGTTCCATAAGTCGAGCCATCCGATGGCTCCATAACAAAACTGCTTATAGGTAAGCTACTTTATTTTACAATTATTAGACCAGATATTTCTTATTCTATACAAGCACTTAGTTAACACATGATTTCACCTACACAACATCTTACAACAGCACATAGGGTGTTCAAATATCTAAAAACACAATTGGTCCAGGTATTTTCTATCCCAAAGATTCTCATTATCATTGCATGCATTTTCAGATAGTGATTTGACTAATTGAGATACTATGAGAAGAATAACTAGTTATGCACTTTTTCTTGGTTCTTCATTAGTTTCATGGAAATCTAAGAAGCAAAAGACGATCAGTAGATCTTCTGTCGAGTCTGAGAATAGAGCACTGGCATCCACCACATGCGAGGCACAATGGATGCTATATTTACTTGATGATATGCAAATTCCACATTCATTTCCCGTTACAAATTTTTCAGCTAGTAGAACTACAGTAGCATTAGCAAATAATCCAGTCCAACATGAGATAACAAAGCATATTGAGACTGATTGTCACCCATTTGAAAGAAACTCTCCAAACGCATCATTGGCTTGCAGTTTGTACCATGTCAAGAACAAGTTGCGGACATCCTCACAAAACCACTATGAATTCAAGCATTCAAACAAAATATCTTCAAGATGAACATGATGAATATTCATGCTCCAACAACCCTAAAGAAACAAGAACATCTACAGTACTCGAATAAAGAGCAGCAATAGTAAGGAACATAACAAGAAAAATAACCATAGTAACACCATAAACTAACATAATTGCTTAGATATTAAGAATGAGAGAAAATTACAATAGTGTACCTTTCATCACCGGTAAAAAGACTAATTGTTTTTGTATAAGCTATTGTACACAGGGAGCAAGGCCTGAGAAGAGACTGAAGACTTTTAATAACCTTCTTCCCTCTTTCCCAGAAGATTCCTCATTCCTCCCACTTTAAACCGAAACGAGCAGTCTAAAAGTCTAAATATATAAAGATGGATTATGATACATATGCATGTGACATGTCTATATATATATATATATGTATATATATATATAACCTCAGCTTGTTATCCCACATCTTCTAATATGTTCATTCGAAAAGTTTACATGTTTATTCCACAGACCTCTTAGAGCTGAGGACCCGATATCGAGCCATGGCTTTGCAGGCCCACTGAAGTGCACAACAGCTGCAGCTTCTAGCATTTGTTTGTCTGTTTGTGGGTACCGATAGCCCAAACCGGCTAGGTGCCATGAAGGATCAATACGTTGAACGTGTTTTTCAAATGCAAGCAATGCAGGTGGCAGTGCTCCAGGATGCCATAATTCAAACCCAGAGTTAAGGCTCTGCAGAAAGTAAGAAGTAAATAATAGTTAAAAAAAATATCTTGCAAGTAACATTATTACCAAAGGGCATATTTATGATTCTTTTTTTTTTACTAAGTGGGTAAAATGTTCTGTTACTCAGCAAAGTAGGCATGGTTGGAGAACAAATGACTAGCATAGAAAAAAAAAAAAAAAAGCATTTCCAAGAGCAACAAGTTTGCCATCTACTGTCGAAGATTCATGAAAAAATTAATACTCACATGCTTAAGCCATTGATGATATACTTCAATGATGTTAGTCTTTCTCCACCTTCCGAGGTCAAAAATATTCACCCCATACAACCATCCGCAGCTATCAGGATCCACATCAGATGACGAGAATATTGGATCCATGAAGTTGAAGTAATCTTTGTACTTTCTTCCCGGACAACAACCAGGTCCGCACCACGAATCAACAACTGCACCAGCCACTTTCTGATTGAGATTCAAGTCCCAAAGAGAAGATAAGTCACGCTGTACTACAACATCGTCGTCTAATAACACAACTTTGTCGAGATCCGGGAACAGCTGTGAGATCAACAAATATCAGAAAAATGAATCAAATTTTCATCATACGATATAAAATTATTCACCGTACTTCATGAGCTCAGAACACTCGGCAAAAGTCGAGAAATTACCACAGGTAGATAAATTCGGAGGTGGTTTAAGAGGGAGATGCTGCTGGTACTAAGGGCATCCAAGTTTCGATCTTTTTCTCTCCCTTGCTCAAAGTTTTCCATTTTCAGACTGCGGTAGTAGCGACTCCAGATCTGATGATGAATTTCTAGCATCTCCTTGACCACAACATTGACTTCATGAGACCAATCATATTGATGCAAGCCCTTGACTTCAACGACTGCAGAATATACTGGGTTCATTGCGAACCATGCATGCATGGAGGGGTACGTCTTTTTATCAGTTACAACATGAAAGACTAGTTTTTCAGGATTGCTTGATGTTTTGATAGTAGAAAAGACAACAACAGAGACAGCAAGGAGATTATCGCTTAAAAGAACCACATGGTGAAAGGAAGAGTCTGTGAGACGGTAAATGTATTGCGGCTGTGGTAATCGAGAACGTGCTGCAGCATTTACAGCATATTCTTCAGCCAAATTAAGTGAAAGGCAGTGCAGGGTCTTGGGTATACCATGAGCAGCTAAATGCCAGTATAAAGACTCATGCCACTTAGCTTCTTTTACGGTATGCTCCAACCTTGCTATCTGCATACAGAGTGGAGTTTGTTTATGAGCAAGATAAGAATGCAAAAAGAATCAAGCACATAGTTAGTCAAGCCACAAAAGTTGTAGACCAGTAAGTTTCTGCAACTCAGGTAACATATATACTGCTTACTGAAAATTCCAGAACGCAGCACGCTGTTAAGATAATTATTATAAAGATGTTCTAAACAAATATAGTTTCTTTGTAATTATATCTCTATATATGAACTTCATCAACAAATAAAGCCACTAGGATGCTGTTGCAAGAGGATAGCTTCCCCTACTGGTTGCAAGTCATGGAGTTTCTTCACCTACGTTTACCTTTTATTCCATGTTTCTGGGGGTTTTAGTCACCAACCGCATTGATGAATAAATTTGAAAAATTGCTAAATGGTCAAAGAAAACCTTGCCTTAACGCGACAAAACTAATATATTGAGAACTAGTCTTCCAGAGCTTTTATTCTGCTCTCCATTTATCCCTTTCGCATAGCTAATTAAAGAAACTATCAATTTAGTATACAGCAGCAACAAATAGATATGTCTAACTCAAAGAAGGACAAGAAGAAAATAAAACAAATATAGCATTCAGGCAGAATGGACGATATTTGGTAGAAGATGTCAGTCAAAAGCTATCAACTTACCATGGCTTTAGTCTTGAATGCAAAGGCTTTTATGTCTTTGTTCAATGCCATATCCTTTACTAGATCCTTGAATGAAAGAGGTATGGAATTTAAACTCTCCGATCTGGCAATTCCAGCTCTACCACCATTATCTTCATCTCCACTAGTGGTTGCCTCCAGCAAGGCCATTGACAGCTCTTCTCTGAGCTTTTTAACCAATATGACAGCATTATCGTGAGCAAAATACTAACATCAAATAAAATAAAACTATCTGAAAATAAATTAGGACAATCACAATGTTGTCTGCATAGGATTTAACTTTTGGTGCCCATGTTTGTTAATGGCTGTGGAAAACTCATAATTATTACAGCCACATGGTGTAGCGGTTTACACAGAATATAATCAAATTGTATTTAGTCCAACATATAAAGTGGCCTATTGCCTAATCTAACGAATGACAACTCATTCACTATTGCGCCAAACTATTATTACCCACAAATTTTCGATCTTCACCCGCGTATTTTGTTAGATAAGATGACCTGTATTAGAAAGACAACTTGTTTCTTGAGCATTTTGAAAAAAAGACACAAAGTTTACAATTTTAGATAACCTCCCCAAACTCCACCACAATCACCACTTTCAGCCACCAAGCCAGTGCTTACATGATGATGGCAAGTCTTCAAAGACTTAGCTCGACACTGTCCCTAGCATAATTCTTATAATGTGCAAATGGTGGGTGGCAGAGCTAGTAAACTGAGCCGGACAGGAAAAACTTTGGACAATGGGGACAACAAAGTGTATTTTAGGAACAAAGTATATTTTAGGAACTTCTTACTTCATCACAGAACTGCAATAATTCTTTCTTGAACATACAATATACTGAAATACAGATCACTGAATCTCATGGTTTCTTACTTAATATATATACTTTAATCTTGCCATTTTTTACTACACCACTCAGTTATTGTCATAAGTTTTCTTCCTTAATACATATGTATATGATCTTTGTAGATGGGGGGACGAATGGAGACAGGCTACTCACGTCGGGCAACTGGAGGAAAAGGTGGCCTCCTGAGTCCTGATTTCATTTTATAGTTTTTTTCGATCGTTTTTATTTGAATACTGGTAAACCTGCGAATACATATATTGTTGGGAAGAACGAGAAGTAAGCATGTGGATCGTGATGCTTTGATTGAAAATTTTCATTTCACTCGAGAAAGTATTTGAAAAAAAAAATAGGGAAGAAAGATAAACTATCTATATCTATATCTATATACTATTATAAAAGGACGATTGCTTTTGTAAAAAGCAAATGAACTACCTAAAAACCTTTTACTTTGACATATTTTATATTTTAATAATAAATTAGTAATACATTAATAATTTAATATCCATCCCATCTTATATTTTTAATTACTATATAATATTTTACCTAAAAATTCTTTACTTTGACATATTTTTAATGAAAAATTAGTAATACACTAATACTCATTATATCTTAATTTTTAATTAATAACTAATATTTAGTTAATTAAATGCAAATACATGAACAAAATATTCCACATCTCCTAAAATTTAACCACATTATTCTCGCACCATTATTGTAAAATGAACTACCTAAAAACTCCTTATTCTTTGACATAATTTTAATAGCAAATTAGTAATACATTAATATTCATCTCATCTTATATTTTTTATTAATAAATAATATTTTACCTAAAAAACCCTTATTTTGGCATATTTTTAATGACAAATTAATAATACACTAATACTTATCCTATCTTATATTTTTAATTAATAACTAATATTTAGTTAATCAATTACAAATACACAAACAAAACTTTCTATATCTCCCAAAATTCAACCACATCATTCTTGCACCATTATTGCTAAAATGAGCTACCTAAAAACACACATATTTTTATTGAAAAATTAGTAATACATTAATACACATCTCATCTTATGTTTTCAATTGATAAATAATATTTTACCTAAAAACCAACCCTTATTTTGACATATTTTAATGGCAAACTAATAACATAATAATACTCATCATATCATAGATTTTTAACTAATAACTAATATTTAGTTAATTAAATACAAATACACGAACTAAACATTTCAAATCTCTTAAAATTCAATCACAATATTCTCGCACCATTATTATTCACGAATTTGCTTTCTTCCACAAATCTCCTCAAATTGTTTTCTACCATATCTCCCAGAAAACAACGAAACATCAACCAAAATAATAAAGATTTTAAAGGATATAAATTGTTGTTCTGTATCATATTCGTAATTTTATTATAATTAGTTTTAATATTATTTTAATGATAAAATCGTAATCATATTAAATAATATTCATATACATAATATTAAATAATATTCATATACATAGGTTCTTTAAAGAAAAATGATCCATAAAAAAATAAATACTTATAAAAAAAATATTTTCAACTATTTATTTACCCAGCTACAATCTTAACAAAACTATACATAATAAATAATGTATATAATAAATAATGTCAAAGATACATACTTAACATTAATTAAGAGAAAATAGCTAAAACTTTACTGGTGAAATATATATACAATTTAATTTTTTTATTTGCAATTAGTTTTTTGAATATAATAATATGAATATCATATTGCATATATACATTAATAACTATTTTCATGATTTAATATTTAATATATAAGAAATGTAACTCGATAAATAAATAGGTAATCTCGAGTAAAATAATGAGTAATTCCTAAAAAAAATATATGGACTAAAAAAGTTCATGTGTTTATTATATTTTTAATAGAAAAATAGTAAACACAATTAATTAATAACAAAAAACTACTACATCAAAATTTTATAGTCATATATCTATGAAAAACCCAACGGTAAGGTATTCCACTGAAAACTCCAATGGATATTTCATTGGTATAGCATTGATTGAAAATATTTATTGTTTATTCCAACAGAGATCAAACTAAATTACATTGAAATTTTAGTGAGTTCAATGATTTCAATTACCATTATTTATTGTTGTTTCAATTTCCGTTGGATTTTTTTCTTTTTTTTTGGACATAATTCAAACGTGAGAAATTTTTTATTGGAATTATAAAAAAATTACTAGAAGTTAAATTAGAAAGCTAAATGCAGTGGCGAATCGAAAATAATTCATATTTGGGGAACTGTTTAGTTAATATAAAAAATACACCATCAAAGTAACATAATATCTTTACAATTTATAAGTTATACTTTTCATAATTTGTCATATTTATCATTTGTAATACATTTTTTCACACATTAATACAACCATAATAAGTTAAAAATATATATAAAAAAAGCATGATTTTTCTCAATTCGACATAAGAAAATTATCGAAAATAATAATTCTTTTAAAAATTTTAAGAAATAATAATTTTGTTTTCTTAATTTGTGAGAAAAATGATACTATATTGGTGGGACTAAAGGAATATGTTGAATTCCTAATTTCATACTTGACATTGACAAGTTCTTAGATGTAAACTAATATTTATTTGAAAGGTATCCTAGCCCCTATATGCCTAGTTGTAGTACTATTTTTCCAACTACTTTTTCTCATAGCAACAATATGACAAAAATATGTAAATAGAGATGATTACCGACAGACCCGAGCAACACGTTTATCTACACAAGCATGATAAAGAGACAAAAACGGATTTACCTTCATGTTAATTACTCCATTATCAAAAGTTATTCTTATTTAATAATAACTAATAAAACATTTTTTACCAAGATCATCTATTTTCTTTTGAGAAATGTTGTATAAACATAATATTGTACATAGGAGTAAACATAACACTTACGTTGAGTGGGACGGACCAGAAATAAAAAATTTGTATCCATTTATTAGCATTTTTTTTCATGTGTCACAACTAAAAATGTAGAGAATAAAGGTTAAATGAGTCGATCCATCATACATATAAATAAAAATAATTTACTTAAACTGTGAAAATTATATTTTATTTTTTAAAATATTTTATAATAGATAAAATTATGGGAAAATATTACGGTCCCGTTACGTAACCATTCTGTCGAGGTTTGTAACCGTCAAATATAGTTGATCTAACGATTACAAACTCTGACGGACTGTTTTCGTAAAGGGGCCGTAGCATTTCCTGTGTAGCCTAACAAAATGACACAGTAAAGGCTAAAGAATAATGAATTTACTTACCAAGGCAGCATCACTCCCGCCAAAAAGCCTCCACGTCATACACGCTGCAGCACCACGAGTACACGGTTAGTTTGCACTTATGCCCACTGAAAATCAAAAAACTACAGCACTGCCCCAACGAAAGAAAAATGAAAAAAAAAAAAAANNNAAAAAAAAAAAAAAAAAAAAGGAAAAACGAACAATAAATCAAAAACCTAGAAATTAGTACCAATTGGCGACGAGCAAAGGGCAGCGGACTCCAGAGCCAAAAGAGCAGCTCTAACAAATAGAAACGGCAAAAGCAGCCCCACCAGCAACCTCGCCGGCCGGTGAGACAATCGCCTGCCGCCTCCTTCCGCCGCCAGCGGATTCTTCCCCTTCATCCCCCAAATCCGCCGGCCGACACCGTACGCCGCGAATCTCTTAAACCCAGCCGCCGATGCACAGAGCTTCATTTCCCGACCGCCGATTTCCGCCTCTTCTTGTTGAAAAACATTCTCACCACGAGTAAATCAAACCCGATCAACTTCAGATCTCAGTAGCGGCTGGATAAGGCGCGCTTGAATTTGTGGATAATGCGAACTGGAATTATTTGTGGAAAATTGGCGCTCACTGGAACAGGAGATCGAAGCTCGGCTATTAATATATTTATATTTGTTGCGATTTGTCAAAAGGAAGAATGAGATCACGCAATCTTGTCGAACAAAAAATACGTACAATAGTGCGGAATATATATATATATATATATATATATATGTGTGTGTGTGTGTGCAGCACCAATTCCGCGTTGAATAGTATATAGATTGAGTGCAAAGTGCAAAGCCACTGTACTGTGTCTTTCATTTGTGTGGTCTCTGTGTCATTTTCTAGTGGTATTGATCGTCGAATTTATTATTTAAATCAAAAAAAAA
>CACSLK010013932.1:4389281-4407079 GCA_902706635.1 Striga hermonthica | reverse complement strand
GTTCTTGAAAAATTTCCTTATTAATATATATATTCTATACTTATTGAATAAAACCGTTCCTACTAGCGAAGGAACTATTGTCGGAACCGGACTTCAAAAGGTGGATACGATTAGAGGGAAGACATTTGGATTCCTAAAGTGAGTAACCACAAGAAGTGATCGTTACCAAACCGGGAATTGATTTCCTCATACATCGACGGTTTTGAAGGAGTTCAAGAACAAAGGTAATTTTATAAATTATATATCAAATCAAAATTAGTAAAAGTTACTAGATTTTAAATGATGCTTATTCGTAATATCATTATACTTATGTACGGAATAAGTATTTATAAGATAAATACTTATAAAATTTTAAATTCCGCTGTAAACTCTGTTCCGTACGGTATATCGAACCCAACAACATGTGCCGTGCTCGGGGTCATATTGTTCCGAATTGCCTAGCCAGGTCACAACGTTCGGAAGGTTCTTCTTCTCGATATCGAGGGTCTCGTGGGTCTTCTTCATCGACCCCCTTATCTGTTACAGCGGCTGTCACTAATGAGCCTCAACACTCGTCTTACTCTTTTCAAGATATTGAAGCTATTCTCAAACAGGTTATCCATTCAAATTCTGCTATGTCTGCTACTGCAAGTAACCCTCATTGGTACTTTGATTCTGGTTGTTGCAATCACATGACCTCTAGTCCACAGTTTTTGTCTTCCTCGTCCCCCGTAACTTCTTTACCTCTTATACATACTGCCAATGGTACTCATATGAATATTACTCACACTGGTTTGGTTTCTTCCCCCTCTTTACACCTTCCCGACACGTACTGCATTCCTGACTTGGCCTTGAATCTTATTTCTGTTGGTCAATTGGTTGAACAAGGTCTTAATGTTATATTTTCCTCTTCTGGTGTTCAGGTTCAAGATACACAGACGGGTCGACTTCTCGGGACGGGTCGCAAGATGGGCCGGTTATTTGAGCTTGAGTCTCTTCATATCCCTCGTTCTTCCTTCTTTTCTGCTCCGGTCATCGATAATAAGTCCAACTTTCAGTGGCATCTTCGCCTTGGGCATGCGTCTTCTAATAAAGTTCGTTCTTTATATAATAAAGGTCTTTTAGGTTCGGGTCATTTTGAGTCTTTTAGTTGTCTTCATTGTATACTTGGGAAACACTCGGCTCTTTCTTTTTTTGAGAATTTGTCAACTGCTGATAAACCTTTTTGTTTGGTACATTGCGTTCGTTGTGCTATCGGTCCCGGCCATATCTCTGAAGAGAAAGAGGCGGGAAACTCCTAGGTTCTAAACTCACATATTATGCGCAACCGAGTTTACCAGTCCGAGATCCGAAAGCTAAAGTGACAGATCCAAAAGTCAAGTACCAGGAGATCATTTTGGGTAAGCTCATTTCCCACTCCTTGCTCAGAAGAAGGAAAGCCAGAGGTCCAAGATCTTGGGTCCGAGGTCGCAGTTTCGAATTGATATTTGGGGTCCTTTTCCGGTTGCTTCTATGAATGATTTTCGTTACTTTGTTATTTTTGTTGATGATTTTTCTCGCTTTACCTGGATCTATTTTCTCAAGCATCGTTCTGAGTTGCCCACTATATATATTCAATTTGCTAGAATGATTCACACTCAATTTTCTTGTCCTATAAAAGTATTGCGTACTGACAATGCTCTTGAGTACAAAGATTCTACCTTTTTACAATTTCTTTCTGATCAGGTCACAGTAGTTCAACGTTCATGTCCTTATAATTCTCAACAAAATGGACGAGTTGAACGTAAGCATCGTCATATTCTTGATACTATTCGTGCTCTTCTACTTTCTGCTCAGTGTCCTGATCGTTTCTGGGGTGAGGCAGCCTGCTATTTATGCTATCAATCGATTACCCTCTTCGGTTCTTCGAGATATCAATCCCTTTGAGAGGTTGTACAGTCAGTCACCTGATTATACTCAGTTACGCCCTTTTGGTTGTGTTTGTTTTGTTCTTCTCTCATCTCATGAGCGGACTAAATTAGAACCTCGGGCTCGTCTATGTTGTTTTTTGGGTTATGGAGTAGAACACAAAGGGTTTAGGTGTTGGGATCCTATTGCTAATCGGTTGCGTATTTCACGTCATGTTACTTTTTGGAAGCATACTACTTTTTCTTCTTTGTCTAAATTTCACATTCCCTTTGATTCGTCGTCCCCTTTCTTCATGTCCACTACTTCGGATCTTTTTCCAGATACTTGTCCTGACTCACAGCTCATTGAAAGTCTGTCATGCCTCCGTCTTCTGAAGTGGCTCCACCTGCGCACCCTGAACCGACGGTTCCTGTTGAGTCCTTTTCTGATTCTGTCCCTTCGCCCACCATTGATCACCGACGATCAACCCGTGTAAGTCGTCCCCCTTCTCACTTACTTGACTATCATTGTTATTCGGTCATTCTATCTCATCATGAGCCTAGGTCTTTTCGTGAGGCGAATGCTGATCCATTGTGGCAAAAAGCTATGACTGAGGAACTACAGGCCTTAGAAAAGACTCATACTTGGGATTTGGTGGATTTACCTGCTGGCAAGACTCCCATCGGATGCAAGTGGGTGTATAAGATCAAGAATAATTCAGATGGATCTATTGAGCGCTACAAAGCTCGTTTGGTTGCTAAGGGTTACTCACAAGAGTAAGGCATAGATTATGAAGAGACCTTTGCACCGGTTGCTCGTCTTACTACTGTCCGGTGTTTACTTACAGTTGCTGCTATTCGTCGATGGTCTCTTCTACAATTAGATGTCAAGAATGCCTTCTTACATGGTGCCTTATCTGAGGAGGTTTACATGACTCCTCCTCCTGGACCATTGTCATCTGGGAAAGTTTGTCGTCTACGTCGAGCTTTGTATGGCTTGAAACAAGCGCCTCGTGCTTGGTATGCCACTTTCAGTTCTGCATTGTTTCAGTTTGGTTTCACTACGAGTGATCACGATTCTGCTTTATTTCTTCGGCGCTCCTCCTCCGGGATCATTATTTTGTTACTCTATGTTGACGATATGATCATCACGGGGGATGATATTACCGGTATTTCCGATTTGCAGGATTATCTTCGTCAGCATTTTGAGATGAAGAGTTTGGGCCAGCTTCGCTATTTTTTGGGTCTTGAGATCTCTGATTCGTCTGATGGATTCTATTTGTCTCAAGCCAAGTATGCCTCTGATCTTCTTGCTCGGGCTGGTCTCACTGATTGTCAGACAACTTCCACACCTATGATGTTCGTCTTACTCCACTTGATGGCTCTCTTCTTGAGGATCCTACATTATATCGTCAGCTTGTTGGGATTTTGATATACTTGACTGTCACTCGGCCTGATATAACTCATGCTGTTCATATTGCGAGTCAGTTTATGGCTGCTCCGCGAACCACGCATCATTCTGCTATGTTGCACATCCTTCGCTATGTCAAGGGCACTTTATTGCATGGTTTACACTTCTCCGCCCATTCTTCTTTGACGCTTAGTGGTTATTCTGATGCAGATTGGGCTGGAGATCCTACTGAGCGTCGTTCTATTACTGGGTACTGCTTCTTTCTGGGTGATTCACTTGTCTCTTGGCGCAGTAAGAAGCAAACATTGGTTTCCAGATCGAGTGCTGAGTCTGAGTATCGTGCTCTAGCTGATTCGACCTCAGAGTTATTATGGCTGCGTCGACTACTTGCTGATCTTGGTGCACCTCAGTCGGCGTCTACTGCTTTACATTGTGATAGTCAGAGTGCTATAAAGATGTCTCATAATGATACCTTTCATGAGCGTACCAAGCATATTGAGATTGACTGTCACTTCATTCTACAGCATGTTGTACATGGGACTGTGAAGCTTGTTTCCGTCTCCTCTGAAGATCAACCAGCGGATGTCTTCACGAAGTCTCTCCTTCTCGGTCGCTTTTGTTTACTTCTTAGCAAACTCAAGTTGATCTCCACTATACCACCTTGAGTTTGAGGGAGTGTTAGTTATGTTAAATGTTTTCTTGTACAATAAGTTAGGTTTAGGTCAACTTAGGCGGCTAAGGCCCTTCTATGTATCTATGTATATGTGTATATGTCTTTGTGAATAATAAATCAGATATTTTTCCCACTTTCTCACACAAGCGACGATTTAATGTTAGGCAAAATTATGGTGTGATTTACGTACTTCTCATTTGTATTTTTGGTGAGAGTCGTCGGAAGAAAATGAAAACCGGTAGTGAGAATGTGATTGAATTAACAATAGATTTTTCCTTTTTTTTATTGTCCCTAAATGTTGATTGTATGTAATGATTTGATTTTGTAAACTAGTGATTGAAGGGAGGTTACTGGTAATTTTTGTGATAGTTCAGTTCCATTAATAATCTTCCTGATATTATATGTGATAGTAACACTTTACCCTGTTTTTTTTTTTTTTTTATCATAAAGTTATAAATTCAATTTATGGTCAGGCCCTTAGACATTCATTTAGAGTTGGATATATATATATATCACATTTCTAGTAGTGCAGATTAGACACATATATATACTGTATTTATGTAATTAATCTACAAAGATTTCCTCTTTAATATCATTTAATGCTGGTTGTGCTTATAGGATACCCCTATGATATAAATATTGATGACATTGGTGAAGCTATTTAAAGAACACTGAACAAAAGTGGATCTCCTGAACCTTGACCAAAAGATTGTTTTCTCTTTCAAGTTTCTTTTTTGTTTTCCACAGTTAGGTCAGAGGGTAACAGTGTTCCTTCACATTGATGCTAATGGTCTTAAAGGCTCTGTGAGACTTCAATGCTAGACACAAGAACTTTGAAAAAAGAAACAAAAAAAGTGATTATGGGGTTCTATGTGGATAATCTTTTCGGGAAATGTTACGGTCCCATTACAGAACCATGTCGTCGGGGCTCGTAACCGTTAGATCAACTATCCCGGACGATTACATGATGATCTAACAGTTACAAATCTCGACGGAATAATTCGGTATTGGGACCTTAGTATTTCCAATCATTTCACCCTTTGATCACATGCACTCACAATGTGTGTTAATCCAACGGTAATAAACCTACCCTTGGATTAACAAACCTACCCACACGGGTAGAGGAAGGAATCAACGGCAGTAAGTGGGGGCAATTATCTAGCGAGTAGATATGGTGTTTTGAATATTGCAAAATTTATGACAGAAGACCTTTCTACAGCTGTGATGTTACTGGTTTCAGTCCATATGCTCAAACACAGCAGAAGAATATGTTCTTTATGCAGCTGTTACTAAATGGCTTACTAAGAATCTGCTAGCACGATTAAGATAATGCGCCACGACGAAACAAAATCACTAATATTACGTAAGATGTCGAAGCGTAAAGCAGTAGGGTATTCCCATCTCGAAATAAACTTAAAAACAATCCATCTTAAAGCAGAACACACACACACACACATAGCGAATTTAAGCAAATACCAACAAATTTTGAAAAGGAAACACATGATCTTCAGGCCTTGGGCTTCGTTTTACCCTCGTTGGCCATCCTGAACAGCTGAGCCTGGGCAGCAGCTGCCTTGTTCGACCCGAGTGCCGCCACAAAGCTGTCCTTGACCTGGGTGGTCGTGTAAGGGAACCTTGTGTGGGCCATGGAATTGAGCAGGGCAGCTGTGCCTTCTCTGCAGAGCTGGCCGAGCCCATCCGTACGGGTGTTGGAGAGTGCCTGGAGTATGTTGGTGTTGGGACCGAACCCTGGCAGGCTGCTCACCCCGAACGCGCTCCCGACCGTGGTCCCCCACCACCCGAATAGGCCCCATATCAGGGTCGGGTGGTTTCTCCAGTACCTTCCATATTATCAACAAAATAATGATTTTTATATATCATATACATTTTTGTTTTAATAAAAAAGAAAGAAAGAAATGGTGCTTACGTGCAGTTGAATGGGGGTGAGTTGGGGTCGAATGAGAAAGGAGGGGACGGGATTGTGATGCCGGGGGTGGAGGTCGTCGGAGGGGAGTGGTGGCTGCTGATGCCGCCGGCGCCTCCGGTGGGTGGTGACGGGGTGGTGTGGTGGTGGCCGCCACTGCTGCTTGGAGGTTTGCCGCAGTTGGTGGCCGGTGGTTTGCCGCCGCTGTGGGATGGGGTTGGGGTCGGGGTCGGGTGGCCGCCGCCTGAGCCGTGCGGTGGAGGGACGATTGGGAGATTCGGAACTGCAAACGAAATTAAGTATAAAGACGTGTACGTACACTACAAACTTTATTAGTTCACCCAATGTCTTGTAGTATGAGAACATCAAACACAGGTGTGGCCTGTTGAGTTTGAGAATGAGTTTTACGATAGCTTTTAAACTACACGTCGAGATGGATAGGGTATTTTGAAAACGTGGCAGGTGAAGAAAGAAGGACCTGTGGGAGGCGTGTGCGGGTCGGGTATATAGTAATTCTTCTGATCCTCAAAGCTGGCGGCGGCCACAACACAAAGCATTGCACCCATAGCAGCCCATAGCAGCAAACGTGCCCGGCGACTTGTCGTCTTTGCCTCCATTTTTCAAGCAATGTACGAAAAAAAAAAACAAATATGAAAAAAAAAAGATTACGAGGTAGAAAGAAAGAGTGTAGAGTTTGAGTGGTAAGGATGGAAAAATGAAGAGCAGTCTATATATAAGGACTGAAGTAAATATAAGCAGATGAACTTGTGTGTAGTTGGTTGTGTGTACAGTAGGTGCATTTACACTCTCATTTAAACCTCGCATTTTTTTTTTCAACAAAATTATGCTACCAATATATTATTGGTAGATGGTACAGTCACGTTACGGAACCATTTAATCGGAGTTTTTAACCGTTAGTCGTTAGATCAACTATCTTTGGCGGTGGAATGATTCCGTAGTGTAGTGACCGTAGCATTTCCCTATATTATTATTATTATTATTATTATTATTATTATTATTATTATTATTATTATTATTACTTGGTTTGTTTTTTATTTTTAATTCTCTTTTATAGCTACAATCACTGTAGCTCATGGTGGTTCAAATATAGTTTCTAGGGACAGGCGACAGCGAACAGTTCTGAACGTGTAGCAACATTCATATGTATTCCTCATCTTTTGGCATACCATATATACCATATCAATTTACATTTTGCTTATATGGATTGTTATACGATCAATTTTTCGGGCTAGTCTATTTGCAATTCGAGCCAATATTGTCCTATTACTTATTAGGCCTACACTCTATGACGATCCCTTTTCATCAGTTTGGTTGTCGATCCATATATCTAATGCCGAACCCTCAGTTTAATATGAACAAAAATCATAAAATTGATCGTCCAATCAGTCCCACCATCAAAAGTAGATCTAAACGTGTTTTCATGCATTTTTTTTTTCCGATACGTGTCTAGCTTTCGTACTCTTAGTTGATAATATATACGATAATTATTAAGCTTTCACTTTAGTTGTTTATATATATTCCGCATTAAATATGTTCGAGAACACACATTCGACCGTATAAAAACGAAATACACCCTATATACTCAATTAATACACTTTTGTCGACGTCTCGTTCTTTGAAGATATCTCTCCTAATACTCAGATTTTATTTACTTCTACGTTCAAATTATCAACATGGATAACAGCATATCTTGATGTTCTCAATTTGGGGTCTAAGCTCTTCTAATATGTCAGACCTATTACTGATTTTGGCCTTATTTAAGACAACCTTTGATAGATATCACTGAAGGTGTACTTTACTAATTACTCATTTAAGAAATCCTACCTTTTTTATTTTTGACTGGTAAATAACTTGACAGTAATCTGTTGTGAAAAAAAAAAAAGTTATGAAGGATAATTAAAAAAAATTAGACATATATAAGTGAAAGATGCTACGGTCCCGTTACGGAACAATTCCGTCGGAGTTTGTAACAAGTAGATCAACTATCTCTAACGGTTACATGATGATCTAGCTGTTACAAAACTCGACGGAATGGTTTGTAACGGGAACTTAAGTAACTAATTGGTTAACCTTTCAAAAGTAGGTAATTGAGGACAAATAGCTTTTATTATAAACACTTAATGCGTTGACAAAAAGGTTTTGGGGTATCTTAAATCTTACAGAGGAGGTTCAGAATCTGGGCTGTACAGTAAAAGGGTTTAACAAGATTGGTGATGGCTGGTGGATACTGAGTTGGAGTACAGCACAACATAACTGGAAAAGAAGAAACAGTTCAAAGTAAAATTTGACACTAATAATTATATTATAAGTGTTGGAATTGAATCTCACTAATGGCAGTAGCAGAGAAGTAGTTGAACAAGTTGAAAACTAACATTGAATTGTGGGTAGTAAATTAATTAGGGCCACCAGCAAATATTATTATTATAATTATTATTATTATAATTATTATTATTATTATTATTATTATTATTATTATTATTATTATTATTATTATTATTATTATTATTATTATTATTATTATTTAATTGTTGTTTAAAAAACAATACCTTGTCTGTGTGACTGTCATTTTGATGGTCAGGTTTTTGTGTGAATCTAATAATCTTAGTTTTTTGTGATTTGTGAATGAATATTATATGTTATTATGTGACCTCATTTTGGTTGTGGTGAGCTGTCTGGTCAATCAAAGCCATAACATGAGGGTAGTTGGCTGTGATTTGGGCTTTTACTCTTGCTGCTGCTCCTTTCACTGAAATTTTAAATTAGCTTGCTAGAATCATTTATTTAATTAAAAAAAAAAAAAAAAAACCTGTGGCAAAAAATAAAAGAAAAAAAAATGATGTGGACAAGAATCAAACAGACGGATTATGGAAATCCGTTTTTTTTTTAAACGAATTTTCAAAATCCATTTTTCAAATTTTTTATAGATCGGATTGTGAAATTCGGGCTCGTTAAGGCTCGTCTGAACTCGGAATTGAGTTCTGTTTTTTCCTACATGTCGTCAACGAAGCCTTCTATGTATTTATGCTTTTGAATATAATTTATTCTTGAAAACCTATTCTCCCAAAGCTCTTGACCTGAAGTTGGTAGCTTCCGTGCACGACGTCGCATATCGGGCTCGTTCCGACTCGTCCGAACTCGAAATTGAGTTTCGATTCTTCCTACATGTCGTCAACGAATCCTACTACTAGAGCATGTTTTCCTGACCAATTTTCGGGCTGGAACTATTACTTGTGGGGCTTCCGGCCAAAAACGGGGGAAAAGAATAAAAAAACGAAGAAAACTAACAAAATTCGGGCTCGTTTGGGATCGTACGAACTCGAAATTGAATTCCGTTTTTTTTACATGTCGCCAACAAAGCCTTCTATATAATTATGCTTTCAAATCCAACCTATTCATGAAAACCTATTATCCCAAACTCTTGACCTGAAGTTGGCGGCTTTCTTGCACGACTTCGCATATCGGGACCGTTAGGACTCATCCGAACTCGAAATTGAGTTTCGATTCTTCCTACATGTCGCAACGAATCCTACTACTAGAGCATGCTTTTCTGACCAATTTTCGGGCTGGAACTATTCCTTGCGGGTCTTCTGGCCTAAAACGGGGTAATAGAATAAAAAAAGAAGAAGACTAGCAAAATTCAGGCTCGTTTGGGCTCGTCCGAACTCGAAATTGAATTTCGTTTTTCCTATATGTCTCCAACGAAGCCTTCTATGTAATTATGCTTTCAAATCCAACCTATTCTTGAAAACCTATTATCTCAAAGGTCAAATCTTGACCTGAAGTTGGCGGCTTCCTTGCACGACTTCGCATATCGGGACCGTTTGGACTTGTCCGAACTCGAAATTGAGTTTCGATTCTTCCTACATGTTGCCAACGAATCCCACTACTTGAGCATGCTTTTAGGGCAATTTTTTGGGCTGAAAATGTTTCTTGCGGGGCTTCCGACCTAAAACGGTGGAAAACAAGAAGAAAAAAAACTAGCAAAATTGTACTAATTTGACTTCAATTGGACAAATTCGAGTTCGATTACACCATAATTGACCGAGATTGTACTAATTTGAGTTTAATTGGACTAATTCGAGTTCGATTACACCATAATTGCCCGAGATTGTACTAATTTGACTTCAATTGGACTAATTCGAGTTCGATTACACTATAATTGACCGAGATTGTACTAATTTGACTTTATATTGGACTAATTCGAGTTCGATTACACCACAATTGACCGAGATTGTACGAATATGACTTCATATTGGACTAATTCGAGTTCAATTACACCATAATTGACCGAGATTGTACTAATTTGACTTTATATTGGACTAATTCGAGTTCGATTACACCATAATTGACTTCGATTGTACTAATTTGACTTTTATTATAATAATTTGACT
The DNA here is from genome assembly GCA_902706635.1 of Striga hermonthica. NCBI lineage: Eukaryota > Viridiplantae > Streptophyta > Magnoliopsida > Lamiales > Orobanchaceae > Striga > Striga hermonthica. Next base: position 4,396,794 of record CACSLK010013932.1, on the reverse strand, counting down.
TCGATTGTACTAATTTGACTTCGATTGGACTAATTCGATTTCGATTATAGTAATTTAACTTCGATTGAACTAATTCGACTTCGATTTTAGTATAATTGACTTCGATTGTACTAATTTGACTTCGATTATAGTAATTTGACTTCGATTGTACTAATTTGACTTCGATTGTACTAATCTGATTTCGATTGGACTAATTCGAGTTCGATTGGACTAATTTTACTTCGATTGGACTAATTTGATTTCGATTATAGTAATTTGACTTTGATTGGACTAATTCTAGTTCGATTACTCTATAATTTACCGTGATTGGACTAATTCGAGTTCGATTGGACTAATTTGACTTCGATTGGACTAATTTGATTTCGATTGGACTAATTTGACTTCGATTTTACTATTTTGACTTCGATTGGACTAATTTGACTTCGATTGTACTAATTTGATTTTGATTGGACTAATTCGAGTTCATTTGGACTAATTTGACTTCGATTGGACTAATTTGATTTCGATTATACTAATTTGACTTCGATTTGACTAATTCGAGTTCGATTACACTCGAACTAGTCCAATTGAACTCGAATTACGGTACAATCACGGTCAATTATAGTGTAATAGAACTCGAATTAGTCCAATTGAACTCAAATAGTACAAATTTGCTGGTTTTTTTCGTTTTTCTTTTTGTTTTCCTCCGTTTTAGGTCGGAAGCCCCGCAATAGATATTTTCAGCCTAAACATTTGTCGTAAAAGCATGCTCAAGTAGTAGGATTCGTTGGCGATATGTAGGAAGAATCGAAACTCAATTTTGAGTTCGGACAAGTCTGAACGGTCCCGATATGCGAAGTCGTGCAAGGAAGCCGCCAACTTCAGGTCAAGAGCTTTGAGATAATAGGTTTTCAAGAATAGGTTGGATTTGAAAGCATAATTACATAGAAGGCTTCGTTGGCGATATATAGGAAAAAACGGAATTCAATTTCGAGTTCAGACGAGCCCAAACGAGCCTGAATTTTGCTAGTCTTCTTCGTTTTTTTTATTCTTTTCCCCCATTTTAGGCCAGAAGCCCCGCAAGGAATAGTTCCAGCCCAAAAATTGATCAGAAAAGCATTCTCTAGTAGCAGGATTCGTTGGCGACATGTAGGAAGAATCGAAACTCAATTTCGAGTTCGAACGAGTCCTAACGGTCCCGATATGCGAAGTCATGCAAGAAAGCCGCCAACTTCAGGTCAAGAGCTTTGGGATAATAGGTTTTCATGAATAGGTTGGATTTGAAAGCATAATTATATAGAAGGTTCCTTGGCTACATGTAGGAAAAAACATAATTCATTTCAAGTTCGAACGAGCCCAAACGAGCTTGAATTTTGCTAGTTTTCTTCTTTTTTTTTTTTATTCTTTTTCCCCGTTTTTGGCCGCAAGCCCCGCAAGGAATAGTTCCAACCCGAAAATTGGTCAGGAAAGCATGCTCTAATATTAGGATTCGTTGGCGACATTTACCAAGAATCGAAACTCAATTTTGAGTTCGGACGAGTCCAAACGGGCCCGATATGCGAAGTCGTGCACGGAAGCTGCCAACTTCAGGTCAAGAGCTTTGGGAGAATAGGTTTTCAAGAATAAATTAGATTCGAAAGCATAAATACGCAGAAGGCTTCGTTGGCGACATGTAAGAAAAAACAGAACTCAATTCCGAGTTCGGACGAGCCCTAACGAGCCCGAATTTCACAATCTGATCTAAATATGTGTTGTTAAAATTATTATTTTTTTCGTAAAGGAAAAAAATCAAGTATCCCATGCAACCTAAGAGCATCTCCAGTGTTGCGCTAGTCAGCGTATTACGCTAGAGTAGAGATAAAATTGCTCTCCAACGCTGCGCTGCATTTCTGCACTACTCTAGAGTTATGAACAGTATCACCCTACATCTCCCGCGGTACTATTCATTACTCTACAATTTTTATTTATTTTTTATCTTTTTATTATATGCAATTGATTTATCTTAAAATTCATTATTTGACAAAGTTTTTACCATTAAATTTATAATTTAATTTGAGAATTATATATTAATATTATTATTAAAAATATATTTTTATATTGAATTACCAAAAATAAATCAAATATTATATAAAAAAATAATTCTTTGTGGAACAATATTTCAAACCAGTGGAAGACCAACTAATATCATGATATATTTAATTTTATAAAATAATATGTCCAATTAAATAATTTTTTGACATATTAAATAAATTAAAATAATATGAATAATATATGTGGAGTAGAATATAGCGCGAACGGCTAGAGACCGAATTTGATTTTTGGTTAACTCTATTCCAGAGTAGAGTAAACTCTGCGCTAGAGTAGAGATAAAAACTGGAGATGGTCTAATACTATGTCATTTGTTTCATAAACAAAAAATTGTGAAAGATATGTTGGTCCTATTTTATATTTCTAACTCATATTATATAATAGAGTTGATCATTAAATTTAATTAAGAATTGATATTTTTATTGTTTTTCAGTCATCATATAGTATATAATTTAATTTTTATTTAAAAAGGTTGCTATATATATATATATATTTTTCATATATGCAATATTAATACAAAATCAAAGATTGTCAAAGTATGATTAATTTATTATATCATATACAAAAACTAGATAACAAATAAAAAATTATTAAGTTTTAAAATATATTTATAATTAAGTCATATGAAGTATTTTATGATTTTAATATTTCTAATAGCCATGGATAGAAGTTCAAATTTACATGGATTACTCCAAAACACCAAAATTTGACATATGCGTAACAGAAATCAACATACATAATTAGAAAACACTAAAAAATAATAGAAAAATTTACACTTCTTACCAATATTTATGATTTTTATAACTTTTATATGTCCCTTAAATTCTTATTTATAAAATTGGCTAACCAAACCAAAAATATTTCAATTTTACGGGATGTCACGTTATTTTTTATTTTTTTTCCTAGCATATTAAATACTAATCAAATCCTTAATTTCAGTTAGGTATTGTTTGGTTCAAGGAATTTGGAGGGGAGGGGAGGGGAGGGGATGAAGAATTTTAATTTTCCTTTGTTTGGTTGCAAAACTAGGAGGGGAGGGAGAGGAAAATTTTAAGTAATTTTCCCTCCCCTCCCTCACTTTTTCTCCCCCCCAAAATTGGAGGGATTTGGAGGGGAAATGTTATTTGATGATGTTAAATGACTATTTAGTCCCTACTTTCAATTGCTTTTTATTTTTTATCTTACTTCATTAAGGGTAAGTTTGTCATTTTAATTTTATTTTCCCTTCATTTAGTTTTTGAACCAAACAAGGTTTACCCTTTTTCCTCCTTTCCCCTCCTAAATTATCCATCCAAACAAGGTAAAATTATTTTACATCACCTCCCCTCCCCTCCCTTTCTCTCCATTAAAATCCCTCCCCTCCCTTCCCCTCCATTGAACCAAACACACCCTTAAGGATTTTCTTAACCTAAACAATGGTCAAAAAATTAGAACTTCACGGCACACACACACAACCCACCGCCCACGTCTCTCTCTCTGCAAAACCCATCTCATCTCCACATCTTCCTTCCTATCCGCCAAACCCCCTCCCCAAGCCAGCCCCATCCCTACCGCCGCCGGATCCGCCTCCTCCTCGCTCAAGCACCGCCGCCCCGCGGACGAGAACTTCCGCCGATCATCTCCCGCACCGTCGATCGTCTCCCTCCGTCAACAGCGCCGACCCAAACTGAGTTTGTCGAGCCTTGTTATTATGTTGCTGTTATGCTGATTATATGTTAAGTTTCAGAGGAATAAGTCGGCTTTGATTGGCCTAGCATGTGTTGTTGTTGTTGTTTATGATAATAGAAAAAGAGAAAATTTAAGCATGATGAACTGTGTTAATTAATTGTTTTCTTATTTCATGCTTTTGTGCTGCATTTGGAATGATATGTTCATAATAGAATCTGAAGCTTCATGAACAAATTAGTTTTTCAAAGTGGCCAGAGAACCTCAAGTTCATTTGTGCGTCGACCCTATCAAACAAATCGAAACTTGGCATAGCTTATGTTTTAAATTATGTTATTCTTCCTGCACAGAACATTTGTTACTGGTGTGACTTTTAGATTTTATCTTTATGAAAAGCCCATGATAGTTACCTCGAGAAAAAGAGAATTTAATGCATGTATACTTGTTGTGTTTGCATCTAGTTATTTCATTATTTTGATGTGATACCATTGTGCGATTTTTATGCCGTTTATGTGCCTTATGTTCAGAGTTTCTTTGGTGTTGGTTTTAGGCCGCCTAAAAATGTCTAAGTTTCGGAAGATTCAGTTAAATGGCCTTGATGATGACTTAAGAAAAAAAAACAAGCATGAATGGTATTGTTTGTGTTTCTATTTATTTTCTTTGTCCATTGTTCTGTATGCTCTAGATTAGACCAAACTTGGATACAGAAAAATATTTCAGTTCATCTCTAGTATATTTGAAACTAGGCTATATGGCTTTGAGATTAATTCTATACTTGAACTTCCTGGAAAGTCTTGGACATCTAATGGTAGCAAACTATTTGTGCAATTTGCAAGTATCCTATGTTGAGTTGTTTGACTCTTCAACAATAATGTTACTTATGCTCTGGCCATGCAAACTGTACTAAATGATCTTTTGCTCTTAATATCAATGAGTCACAAACTTTTACTATTGAGAAGTTATTAACAGAAAAGATCAATGAGTCACAAACTTTTACTATTTAGAAGTTATTAACACAAAAACTGACTAATTTCAACTTGCCATATTTTTAATTGTGGGCTGCAAATGAGAAGTTGAATATATATTTTATGTTTGTTAGAGGCTTTGATTTTTAACTTCTTATCTGAATCAAGCGCACTGTTCTCCGGCTCGGCCAACCCCGCCTTTGTCCCAGGCACGCTTTTGCATATTCGATTTTTTTCAATCGATTTTTTTTAAGGAAATCGCGTCGGATTTGGGAATGGAGCTCGGGAAGGTGAAGAGGATGAAATTCGCCGACGGGGAGATTTACTTCAAGCTGGAGGAGAGCGTGAGGGGCTGTGACGTTTACTCTTTTATTAGAACTTAGATATCAGATAAAGTCCTAACAAATTATTCGTTATATGTTTCGGTATATGTAGCGTGTATATGCAGTAGATGTACATCTTACGGATATGTACATATGCACAATTATTGCTTTCAATGTTTATTCATAGTTTATGTTTGGTAAATTAGAAGATTTTTTGTGGAAAACAACACATATATCATTAGTAAAAAAAACTATCAATTCACGTACATCTCAATGAACGTTAAACTTAAAAAAAAAAAGAAGACATAAAATTTTGATGGAAGACATGTTTTTCATTGCAACATATACTGATTGCAACATATACTGAATATTAACCGAGAGGTCTTTGGGGGTGGGATGGGACTCTTGCCTTTTCGACTCTTTGTGTCGGGGAAGTCAGAGTTGAGGGCCGATTCAACCCTCCCTTCTGGTTTTCTGGTGTTGGAAACTGGGGGGTTTCGGCTCAGCCGAGCCTGGCTAGTGGTGTTAGGCGAGCTCGTGCGGAGCTGAAGTGTGGAGTTGGATGGTTGTCCTCTCGGTTGTAGGTGGTCGATTTGGGTTAGTTTTGGGGTCCGGGTTTGGCTTCTGTATAGGCGTTCGGCAGCAGTTTCGGAAGTTGTGTCTTGTACTTAAGACCTTTCTTAGATTGATTGGTTTTTCTGCTGGTTTTGTCTCCCTCGTTTGTTGGGGAAGGGCGTTTATTATTTAGTATTTAGTTTTTTAGTTGCTCGTGCTGTGTTTTTTTAGTTTTCCGTTGTGTGTTGTTCGTCTTGGTGGTGTTGTTTAGGATCTTGTGTTTTTGGTTTGGATCAGTTGATCTCTGTAAGTATGAGCGGGAGCAACCTTGATTCTCCTGTGGGGAGCAGCTCCCGTCTCGATTCTCCTGTGGGGAGCTTTGTAGTTTTTATTTGTGTTCTGTTGTAGTAGTTGTCTTGTGAGTCTTGTTTTTGGTTTCTAGCGTTGCTAGAGTCGGGTTTCTAGGCGGTCGTCTGACCTGTCCTCCTAGTTTTCAGTTTTAGGTTGTTCTTTATTCTCCCGTTGGGAGCTTTGTATTTTTATTCGCACTTTGTGCGCTTGGTTTATAATAGTTCCTCTATCATTCTGACCAAAAAAAAAAAAAAAAACGCAATATATACCAACATGGACAGCTGAATGAATTAGAAGACATAATTTTTTATGGAAGACACGTTTCTCATTGCAACATATACTGAATATATACTACATAAACGCAACATATACCAACATGACCACCTGCGTGAATTACATTTACATGTTTTTATCTCTCTACAAGCTGTGTGAATTAAAGAATTAAATGAATTAGTTATTTATTATAGGTTAATTGCATAAAAAATCTCAACATTTTGTTTAATTGCAAATAAAACTCAACTTTTTTAATTTGGCAAAAAAATACCGAACTTTTATTAAGTGTTGCAATTTTGTCCCACCCGCCGGACCTCCGCCAACTGTCACCTGCCGCCGGCCAACTTCGCCGGATATTGAAAATTTTTACATGATCTTGTAGCTCTCCTCCGTGCCGACAACATATCCAAGTTTCACGAAAAAATTCCGACGATAAGACTTCTAATTTTCCGGTCAAAGATCGTGGATCTACAAATTTTCTACGACCTTTGACCGAAATTGGAAGCCTTATCGTCGGAATTTTTTCGTAAAACTCAAATATGTTGTCGGCACGGAGGAGAACTACAAGATCATGTAATAATTTTTAATATCCAGCGAAGTTGGCCGGCGGCAGGTGGCGGTTGGCGGCGAACGAGACAAAATTGCAACACTTAATAAAAATTTGGTGGAAAGGTTGAGTTTTATTTGCAATTAAACAAAAAGTTGAGGTTTTTTATGCAATTAACCCTTTATTATATGCATGTTTTTCATCTCTCTCTTAATCAAGCCCATAAAAAGGGAGATGGAGGTTGAATGAATATGGTAACTGACTTTGGGCATTAATGTAGTTATATATTTTCTCTTAAGTAGAAATATAATTATTTGTTTATGGATTATATTTTTACAATATATTCAGAATATTGTAGGATAGATAAAAATTTTACGGGCCCAAAGTTGTATCATAGGCTTTTTCTATCTGCACCAAACAAGTTAAACTTGTTGATATAATAATAACATGAAAGATATGGGAAAATTACATAGATAACCACTATTATATGTATATTTACATATTTACAAATGGGGAAAACTTTAATCAAATTAGGATGGTCATATCAACTTTATATCAAATCTACGACATCAAATCCGTTACTCTCTCTCTCTCTCCACATACCTTTACTCTCTTTCTCTTTCTCCACATATTAATTATAACATTTGAGCATTATTTCTCTCGTTTCTCTCTCTCTCTCCACAGTCCACATATTGATTATCAGATTATGACATTATTTCTCCAAAATCAACGCATTAGAAAAAAAAAAAAAAAAAAAAAAAAAAAAA
>CACSLK010013932.1:4377448-4389240 GCA_902706635.1 Striga hermonthica | reverse complement strand
AAACACAGAAAAGAAAGCAACAAACATGCAGATTTTGATACATATAATTCACGTAATCATGAATTTAAATTTCGATTACAATAAAACGAGTCATTGCAATCCGGAAAAAAAAAACGATAAGCTGAAAAAAAAATCGATCGTGTCAAAGCTCTAGAGATGTAGAATCCACATCGTGCGGATTGATAAGTTTTACAAATATCATATTTTTGTTTATCTAAACGTAATATATACAATAAGTAAACACAATTTTATTCCTGTAATCTTGAATATTTATTTCGTAAATCTGTTTATTTTATAGGAACATGACTGATCTGAAATTTATATACAACCGCCAAGTATATATACAATATATATTAATCGACATCTTGAATTCGAAAAAAAAAATCGTCCAACCGCCAAATATATATTTAGATATACAGTATATATACAATATATAAACATTATCAAACAATATTCTAATATTTAAACAACATGTAAACAATACTATGGGATAAAACATAATACACAATTCTAAATGACTCCAACTATATGTTTAGATATACTGTATATATACATCAGATAAACATGATATGACAGTTTCCTAATATTCACCGTAACTATACATAAGATAAACAATATATAAACATTTCTGAAGCGAGATTATACATAGATACACAATTCTCTTAAATGACTAGCAAAGCTTGCTACTCTCGAATAAAGCTCTCGGCGAACTCGCCCAACAAAACGATCGCTACTCTTCACTTGAATTTGATTCTTCCTCGTCATGAATATCGAAATCCGAATCAGACTCTTGTTTGATTCTTTGGAGTATCAACAATTTTGGCTCGACCCTATTTTTTCGAACCCTCTTATTCTTCGTGTCTGGGGTCATCTTTTTTGCTTTTTGTTTCATTTGTTGTGAGACGAAATCGTCGTCGTCGTCCGAATCAACTTCGGCGGTCTTCTCTATTTTCTGAAATTGAAGTTTTTTTTGTACAATCTTTCGCTCGCGGGGTTGAAATTGGGATGTGCGACGAGATCGGGAGCGAGTTATCCTTGCTTCGTCTTCACTTTTGGAGGGTTTGCTCTCGAATTTGTTTTCCTTTGCCATTGTTATTCACAATTTCATCGGAAAAATATGGTACACTGCGGTTTTGAGACGGCTCGTCGGAGAAAGGTTCGGGGTTCTGGGTAACCCGTCGACTTTGGACGAGTGGTCGGAAAGACGCCCTTTTGATACTGGAGGTTCGCGGGCGATAGTTCGGTTCAGGCGATGAGTTTTTTGTTTTTTTTTTTCAATTGAGATCTGTTGCTTTTTTTGGGGAGAGAGATGAAGATGGATATTTGGAGATTCTGAGAGAGAGATGAAAATTTGGAGTTCTTCTGAAGTTTTTCTCGAGATTTGGAGAGAGAGAGATGGAGATTTTTAGTTCTTTTTTTTAGGTGGTTGAGTGTAAATATGGAGAGTAAATCTCATTTCCCGAAGATCATGCAAGTGTAAGAGATGAATGCAAAATAATAAAGTATGTAATTAATTGCATTTAACGGTTAATTAGCCAACTTAACCGCACTAAATATCAATTTAATTATTGACAATCGTAATTTTGATTAAAAATTTATGAGATCGTATTACTGTTATTATTTTATGTATGGAGTGTAAATTGTGTAAATTTCTCGAAAGATATCAAGCCCAATATAGGCAACCAAACTGAGCCATGGGGAAGATTTATATATATAGTTATAGTTATTATATTAATTTTAGATAAACATTATTTTTTATTTTATAATTATTCTACATCTCATGTTTAAAAATTCATTTTTGTTTATTTTATTTCAAGAAAAAAAATACATAAAAGAAATTATATGGGCAATCACCAAACTTGAGCCCAACTGTAGACCCTCCATGAAAATCACCCAACTCACCAATTGCAAATAACAAATAGGATATAATTTTTTTAATTCAAATTATAGAATCCAAAATTTCCTAGAATTTAATTTCCTACTTTTGCCAAACTACAAATATCCTAATAGCCGTTTAATTTCTTATTTAATTTCCTACTTTTAATTTAAATTAATAACAACTACTTTGATTTAAATTACACGACGCGAACTACAAAACACAGGATTCAATAACTTGATTTAAATTACACGACCCAAATTACAAAATTGAATTCAAATAGCATATCTAATTTAATTTCTTATACTTATTTCGAGTTTTTCTTTTGTTAACAATTTACTAAATTTCCTAAATTGTGTTTTGAAATGGATAATATTAGACATCATAAAAAATAAAAAATTAGAGAATAATATAAGAATATATGAGAGTAAGTAAAGTTAATTTTATATAGAAGTTCGAAGAATAAACTAATGAATTTATTTAAAAGTTAAGTGAGAATGAGATCGGCATTCTAAAATTGTCTTGAATAGTGGTTCTATAAGTAGTTAAAGGAAACATAGAAATGTTGAGGGTGAAAAAAAATATAAAATTAAAAAAAAAATGTATAACTTTTAAGTATCTCCTAAATATTTTAGGGAGACCTCCAAATGAAATGCAAAAGTAAAAATATTATCAAACAACTGCAGGTTGTTAAAACCCCTCAATGATTTTGTATGTAAGAATCCAACCCACGCCTTCCTCAAAGAAAGCAAATAAGTTAAGAAGATGCTACAAGCCCCGACGGAATGGTTCCGTAATGGGACCTTAGCATTTCCCAATTACCTAAGAAAAAAAAAATAAGGAAAATCTCTGCATACAACACCAACGTCGAGTCCAAAGCAAGAGGTTCCCGTTCCAGTAACACTGCAGTATAACGAAAAGAAAGAAAGAGATTGAAAAAAAAAGAGGTTTACACAGATTATTAATCTATGCATTCAAGAGCCGGTAGGGATCGAACTGCCTCACGCTGGCCGGAAATTCAGTTCTTGGCCCAGCAAGCTAATAATATGCCATGAATCATGGGCCATGATGATTGTCGGGTGCTCTACCATAACCTGCCCGTCTTGCACATAAACCTGCCTCGCCGGATATCAGGTCTATATTCCAATGCAGCCTCACCATAGTCAGCAGGTTCTGCTCGTCCACCGACGCCCAGTAGCCCTGCACCTACAGGCAACCCGTCACCTCCAGCTTCTGCAGGCTTGGGCAAATTTGCTTTTCAATAATATAATCTATATCTATATAAAAAGAATTACTATTTACTAAAAATAGTAATCCAAAAATTTAAGAACATTTATTACATACTATTTTAAGATTCTTTAAAAAAAAAATTATTTAGAAATTAATTTGGATCTTATCCAAATTATTTAGGAAAGAAGTGCATTTCATACATGAATCCCTATAAATTAGGGATCTTTAATAAGTGACGGATAAATCATTAGTAAATCTATTTTTTTGGATTTATAATAAATCTTTTAAAGATCTATATCTATATATATTTATATATATATATAAAGAGAATTATCATTTTTTAAAAATGGCAAGTCAAACTGTGGTCAAATATGGTTGAGCATTAATTGCATGCTATTAATAGCAAATTTTTATTTTATTTTTTATTTACAAATGTACATCATTAATTATTGCATTTAAATGTGAAGTTTGTTAAGTGGAGTTTGTTATTTATTTTTGCATAAGATTAGGTTGTTCCTTTTTCATTTTCACAAATTAAAAAAAAAAAACTTTCTTTAACATATAATCGTGTACCACATTACAAATTTTATTTTATTAAAAAATAAATTACACCTAATTTAATAATATAAACTTACGTTAGTATTTACAAAAAATCAAGAACTCTTTTAACATCAACTCGGCTACTACAATTGTTTTAACTGTATGCTTTTATTTATTTTTTAAATAAATTACAATTCATTTATTTGGCGGATTTGGTTCATTAAATAAATTACAGTTCATGTAAACCTCTAAAAGATAAATTGGTGGATTTTGTTCCATTAAGTTCTAAAAATTTCGATCATTGAATATAATTTGAAATTCAAAATCCTTTCTCATATTTGATTTAAAATATTCAATTGTGTTTTTTATTCCAACAATCAGATTGCCGAAAAAAATTACCTTAAAACTTGAATTGAAAAAATTTGAAATCCAAAATCCTTTTTCATTTTAGTCGGCATAAAATTGAGCTTAATTCAAAATCTCAAATTGAATTTAAGAATATCTAATCACATGCTTCTATCCTTGGACGCTAACATTAAATGAATAATTTTTCGCAACTTTAAAATTAACAAACCACTTGGAAATTACAATTATAATGAATTTCATTTTTTTAGGTTTCAATTTGCACGAAATTCAAAATAGTTTAAGAATTTCAAGCCAATCGAAATTCATCTCTTTAATTTTTTTTTCATAAGTTTCAAAATTTTACAATAACTAAGTCAAATTACAAATGTATTGTTTCAAAAATCAAGATGATAATTTTGAAAATAGACATTTTTTTTTCAAAATTGTCTTAGTCTCCATTCAATATAAAATAAATTTCATATTATTTGTAATATTGATAAATCTGCATAAAGCGTGGAATTTTATGCGTACAAAATTTTCTTTTACAGTAACTAAAAAATAATTATTATTTTGAAATCTTCTGTACTCAAATTACTTAAAAGAACAATAATAATAATATTTACAGTAACTAAATAATAATAATAATAATGTTGAAATCTTCTGTACTCAAATTACTTAGAATAATAATAATAATAATAATTTTGAAATCTTTTGTACTCAAATTACTCAAAAGAATAATAATAATTTTGAAATCTTTCTTGCTCTTTTAAAAGAAGATGAATAGTGGTTCCCCACTTCTTTAATTGGGTGACTCGAACTCGATACTTATTTATAATTATTATTTAATATTGTCTACCCGTGCATCGCACGGGATACGCACTAGTACTCTCAAACTCACATATTAATAATATTAGATCAAGATTATTGGATCGTCAAAATCCATCAGACAATATTTTATTATTGAATCGTATACAAAACTTCATCAGTTATTATTGAATGGTTAGTAAGATTAAGACTTTCTAAGATTTTATGACATTTCAAATACAAATTACATATGCCAAATCTCATCACCAAATCACACATTAAGATTTATAAGGATTTTACTAAAATCCACAAATACTTAAAAGTTTTGGATCCTAAAAAGTCTTTAATATCACTCTTTAACATGTCTGTCGAAGTCCGAAACGAATACACCCCGAAATTTCACTAACAATATCAAATGTAATTAACAAACAAAACTTAAAGTAACGAATTCGACTAAATTTAAAATTAATGTGTACAAAAAAAATTGTGTAATATAAAAATTAAATATTTCCCTCTCCTTAACTATCTGTTTCCAAAACCGGACTGGAGCATGATTTACTTGGTTAAAGATATATGATTACGGCTCAATATGTTCTGAAGGACCTATACTGCTCAGTGAGAAATTAAAGACAGCAGATCTAATAGCAGGTCAATCATACTTGACACGATAAAAAAATCCATCTCTTTTTTCCTTCACTTCGCTTCTAAATGTTTGTTCCTTTCAGTCTTCGTATCCTCTCTTTGAACATTGGATGAGTTAGATGACTTACTTGATCCTCGCCACCTTCTTCTTACGTTTCAGCATCATTTGTCCTTGTCAGAAAGCACGTTCCTCGCGTAGAAGCCCGAACTCTTGGACGAAGGTCACCTCGACTCAAGCATTGGATTAGTTTCACAGGTTCGTTACGGAAGGCTCGATATAATTGACCTTCTGAAGCCAACCCAACGAACGAAGCGAAGCGCAGTGAAGTCATAGAAAAACCGGTGTAATTGACCTGCCCAAAAAGTGTCTGTTTGCGATCGTGGCCGGGCGATGATTGACGGTTAGAGCCTTGGAGGCTCACACACCAGGAGAAGACATTTTCTTTATATACCTATCCCAGTAGGTTCTCCCTGTATATATTAGAAGATTTCTTGTACATTACCATGATAGTTGACGGGCACACATTGAGGCACATTAATCGAACTCCGGCCCATGAGATGCTCTAGTCGAAGCTCTTACTGTCAATTTATCCAAAAGATTTGGAAAAGAACAAATAGATAGAGAATGAGTGAGGTACCATAGTCTCCACATGAAAGGCATTTATCTGCGTGGTACATCCTTAATACACGTCATTGGATCTGAAAGAAGCTCGCGAGTGACTGACATCAAGCCCTTATTGGACCATCATCTAACAATGGCAGCTTCAAGCAGCCTCACCTGAAAACATTTTGTTCCATAAAAAATACACAAAAATATAATAAGCTGTAATTTAGTAAGCAGAGTAGATGCCCATTTGGGATGTCAAGAAAATCCGACATATGAATCTAGCGTCCAAATTTAAGTTTTCTATTTTCCGAAATCCCATCTATCAATTGTACTATTTGTACATCCACGAATAAGAAAAAATTAAGATACAACGGATAATACACATGAACCTTCATTTTCTTGAAAAACAAAATAAAAAACCCAGAAAACGAGTGGAAGTTTCAAAGAAGTTAAGTTGGAAGACAAACACACTGGAACAGCAAACAAGAGAACAGAAAAAGAGAAGAAGCTATTTTGAAATATCCGTCTCACCTCATTTGAGGTCAGCAAAAGGGTATCAGTTGGTCAAACACCTAGCAGAACAAAATCTTAATGCTTAGAACTAATTCATGAATCCTGTGCAAAAACTTAATCTGGCCTGCTCTCATAGATACTTGCATGACCAAATTTGGTCCTTGTTTTAATAGTAGCCTTATAAGATGAATAAAAATATAAAAGCAGCTGATATTTCTGCCTTTTCGCAAAATCCATTTTCCGCACACACAATGTCACAGAACGGAATTAGAGAGTGCATTTTAGGTGGGGCCTGTTTCATACGCACATTGTTTTGAATTAGAAACTTTCCCATTACGATTGTTCAAGGCATTTAATTACTCACTATCTTCACCACCTCTGTAACATTCACCCTCTTATGCATGCATTTAATTGGACAAATGAAGAATAGAAGAGGGAGAGGCCTTAAGGTTAGCCAAATGAACCTTCTCGGCATAAGTAGACCATCATATATGAAAGCCTTGTCGTATATCGTCATTTCAAGGGACATCAAACACAGCGCAATTTGGAAGTTTCATTTTGAAAGGTCTACCTTGATATTAATCCTTTTCAGGGGTTTGAAGTTATATTAGGGACTCAACTGATATACTCCTTCCCAAAGTGATAAAATAAAATTCAGAAATCTCATTTTAAACATGAAAAGCATCTAGCAACAACAATGCAACTATAACGATTTCAAGGTTGCTTGCAGATACTCCAAATTCCTTATTCCTAGGTTCAGCCTGTAACCAAATGCGATGATGTACTAACATTTCAATCATATTTCCCAGAGCCGTTCTGCCAGTTACCAAATGATTACCACATTAAGATCCATTCATGACTTTACATGTTTAACGTCATTCTTTTGAAATAATTAGAGTTTCCCACGCAGCAATAACAAGAAAATAAAACAAAATGACCTACCTGCCTGACAATCAGATGCTCCTCTATAAGACTCAATGGTTGAGTGAGTATTGTGAAAAATCCATTTCTGTTACCATAAACAATATCCGTGAAGGACCTATCACCCACCTAACATATGCATAACCAAAATGCAATGAGATGACACATCCTACCTCTCATAGATAAATGAAAAAACTGTGAGGAAAACCATACAAAACCGTCACTACGTAGGATCTCACCATAATAAGCCTCGAGGATTTGCACCCGAAGTGTCTTTCGATTTCTTCAGCTGTTCCAGCTGGTTTCTTCACCCCTATATTCAGTTCAATAATTCAATGAACAAGAGCAACCAACTTATTATTGATACAACAAAAATCATGTGCTCATCTGCATGCTCGAATCACGATCAACAGATTTTGTATAAAAAATGAAAGATTTTCAACAGCAGAAGAAAAACTCACTGTGCCGTACAACTTTGATCCCAATTGCATCCTCAAGAGCTCCAGCTTTTCTACCATCCGGGCCGTATTCATACAATCCATTTTTTTTTTTTTTAACAAGATAAGCAACGTCAACGCAGAACAAACACAAAAACACACATCTAAAAGAGAAAGAAAGTTCAACATCAAACCCCACAAAAGGTATTGCCTTAAAATTACCAGCAGAGTTACTGAACACAGCAACATTATTCCCAAACAACGATTTACACTGATGCACAGACAGAGCAAGGGGCGCCCAAATGCTCAAAGAGTAAGGCGCAGTAATAG
Source organism: Striga hermonthica (assembly GCA_902706635.1). Classification (NCBI taxonomy): domain Eukaryota; kingdom Viridiplantae; phylum Streptophyta; class Magnoliopsida; order Lamiales; family Orobanchaceae; genus Striga; species Striga hermonthica. The sequence continues at coordinate 4,380,995 of CACSLK010013932.1, read as the reverse complement.
TGTTATCCTTATCAAACACAACACCCACAAATCCCATGTTCTTCAGCTCGGACCAATCAACATGTCTAATGTCCGGCACAGAAACATGATGGATCGCCAAACGAACAAGCGATGCCCTCCAAATTAATCCTCTGCCCAACGGCGGCTTTCAGATCAGACCACCACATGCTCGACGAAATTCCCGGTGAGTTATCTACCTCAAATCATGGCAAACTTTCGCATTCTCCGGATTGATTTTCACTGGAAGAGCAAAAGTCCTGCGAGAATTCGCTTATATCCTGAGCTGGGTCGCCGTGATTTTGCTTTTGCTGCAACTTTGCACGGGCGCGAGGGTGAGGAGGCTATGATGCGTCGTGAGGCTTGCGGGGTTTGGAGACGAGCGTAAGCTTGGTGGGGAGATGAAAATGGAGAATGCGGGGTGCGAGATTTTCAGGGATAGGGCAATAGGAGCAAGATTGCCATGGAGCTAAGCTATCATATTCAAATCAACACGCACTGAAGCTCTATTACGGCAGAATTTGAGGTCAAAATCCAAACTGTGGACATCTCTGAAGCCTGTGGACTCCATTGGGCTGAATCCGCATCCGAAGCTTCCACATTTACGGTTGCAATACATATGAATAAGATCAATAATAATAATGCAGGTAGGGCTGTTTTTCGAATCGAAACGTTCGTGAATAAAGCTCGTTCGTGTTCGATAACAGCTCGTTTATTTAGCATTCAAACCGAACGCAAACATGAAATTACGCTCGTTTAGTATCGAGTGTTCGTTCGATACTAAACTACGTTCGCGAACAAAAAAATATTTTATAATTTTATATATTATATATAGTATATACATGTATAATATAATATATAAATATGAATATATGTTAAATATTAAATAAAATTAAATTATTTTATAATTGTATGTATTATATATAGTATATACATATATATAAATATGAATATATTTAAATATTAAATAAAATAACTTGTATGCCATTAAAATAAAAAAAAAAAAGTTAAAAGTACGAGCACGAACATGTCGAACATTTCAAACACGAACTTGTCGATCAATTCGAACAGTTCACGAACAAGTTCGACTAGGTAAACGACGAACATGAATATGTCGAACCAATAACCAACGAACACGAAAGAAATTTTTCGTTCGTTTACTAAACGAACGAACACGAACATGTTCGAAAATTAGCCGAACTCGAGCTTGAACACCTTAAGCTCGATTCCGTTCGATTCGGTAACAGCCCTAAATGAGCTCACGGATTATTTACGGTTGCAATATATACCATTATATTATATATTATATAAGTTTTAATAGAGTTTTTGTGAGTTCCAGATTTCTCTTCCATTCACCATAAACAGTGATGGTTTGATGGCTTTCGAACTAGTTCTCACATACAGTGTCGATGGTGTGCAAACGACCTTGACCGGGTGGAACCACCTTGGATTTGCTCACGTCCGGATCAAAGACCTGCAAAATGAGTTGGGTGTTCGGTGTTCCTGGCGTTAGCACTTTGATGGTCAAGTCATTCCACAGTAATGAAGACGATGAACAATAGATATATAAACTTGTAAGTAAATTATAGTGTGCATGGACATACCTATCTTATATAGGAATGTTACCATATTGGTCAAGACTGTCTGGATGGGCTGCCCAAGTGCCCAAACTGCCCGTTCGCACTGCCTGAGTCTCCGAACTACCCAATTTTGTTAGGCCACGTGATCCAATGCACTTGTGGTTCTTATCTAATTATTCAATCTTATCCATTAATCTACCCTATTTTAGTCTGGTTCTCTCGAGCTAGATTGCTTTCTCGTTGTGCTCGTGCACATTATCTCATAGGTCGATATGTTGACTTGCATACCTCTGGGTTGAGTTTCTACCAGACCATCCCAGGGCCTTAGCTTGACTTGGCGGCGAACCCATGTAAATTGTAATTTGATTTGTGTAATGGAACTTCTAGACAAGAGTGCGAGGAACTAGAATGTGTATGTGGTAAGAGAGTATTTCAGTGATGAAGACAAACAGATTAATACTTTGAACTCAGATATGAAAGACAAACGGATCTAGAGCCTCGGTAGTAAGGGCAAGTTTTACTTCCAACATCATATGCCAAGCTTGTTGTAAAAAAGGCTAACCACATGGACATAGCATATATAAGAGAGTACTACAACAAAGAAAGACACACAAGCACGACAAAGAACTTGGAGAAAGAGTGTGAAAGACAAGATCAAGCTCTTGATTTGGAAGTGCTTCTTTGGGGTGTTGCTAGTGAACGTAAATGTCAGAAGCAAAAGGATATAAAGTGGATTTGATCTGCAAAGGTTGTGGGGAGGCAGAAGAGTCAGTGGAGCAAATTTTTCCAAAGTGTGGTAGAGCCAAGAGAGTTTGGTCCGATGAATTAGAAAGGCATTCAGTTGACAACTGTTTGTTAAGGAATGGTGGTGGCAGGTGTGTGCGGTGGATCAGAAGGAGACCTCTATACCGTCAAAATGGCAGTCCAGGAGTGGAGGGAATTCAATTCAATGAAGAAGGTAACTAGGGATGCTATAAGGTGAAGGAGTTAAACTAGGTATTCGGTTAGTGGCTCTCCCTTCATTCTTTAGTTTTGGTCTCATAAGTTTGATGTATTGTTGTAACTGAAGAGCTAAATTTGCAACACCTTTAGTTATGGTTCGAGTAGGTTGGTATTGTTTTAGGCTACATGTGTGGGGTTCCCCCATTTCATCCGACATGTATTAATGAGGGCTATACTCGGTTTGTATTAGTACATTGTATTTTTTTCTTTAACTTTATGAGATTCTCTTATCATCGTTGGAATAAAAAAAATAATTTGAAATTCATATATAGAATTTACACCATTTTTATCTTTATAGTTTTGACGTGACAAACGGAAGTTAATACCTACAAGTCCACGAAAAAGCCATATAAATTGAAATCAAACCTCTTTACTTCATTTTCAATGTCACGACAAATGTTGGTAAAACTTCAAAAACATTAAACGCAATTTCAAGTCACCTATAATTAAGCATTTCTTTTGACAAAATTATCATGCATCAAAGCGCATGCTCTTTGGGAGGACACAAAAAATTCAATAGGCATAATCATAGTACTGTGACAAAATAAAATTAACAATTTAAAAAAGATATTTTTTTTTTTTATTTTTATTTTTCCACCTCAAATGTTGGTGTTTTTGGTTATAAAAGTTGCTAGGAGCTGGGATCTAAAATTAATATTTTTTTTTAATATGGACAATTAAATATAAAGATTATCTGAAATATAATATATTAGTAACTAATTGTATTAAATTTTATATAATTACTATTTTATAGTTAAAGTTTTTTATTTTAGTTGTAAACCTCACCTTTTGTAAGCGATCAAAATTATTAGAAGGTAAATTTAGTACGTGAAATTAATTCGGGGAGTTACCAAAAAAAAAAAAAAATCTCTAATTTTGTTCATACTGATTAAGTTGCACAAAAAAAATAATAAGAATATTATTAGCTATCTTGATTTATTTTAAATGGAACTCAAAAATCAACACGT
>CACSLK010013932.1:4358268-4369223 GCA_902706635.1 Striga hermonthica | reverse complement strand
TCTCCAAAATGAACATGTTCATTTTCCAGATTAAAATGAACATGTTCATTTTCGTGTTTACAAAACTCAGGGGCTGCGTCTAGATCTTCTACTATCACCATGGGAAAATTCAGTTTTTTGCAGAAAATAAAAATCGAGAATCGCCTTCAAAAGAGAAGAATGCTGGAGTGAAAGGATGATTTGCCTTGAAAATGCTGCCAATTTTGGCGGAAAGAGAGGGCAATTTACCGCCTTTTCTCTCCTCTCTCTCTCTCTGCGCGTGGGCCGGATTTCACAGTTGCTTTATCAAATTAACGCCACTCTCTTTTTATTTGCGTGCAACCACTCTCTGCCCTGGCACACCTAGCAAGGTGTGCCAGGGCACACCTAATTATTTGCGGGCTACAGTGGCTAATAAATGGAAAAATTGTGTCTGTGCGCCGCGTAAGGTTTTAGGGGTAAAAGGCCTATTATTCAGCTTCACTGGCGCCAGGTGTATATAGCTGCATTAAAGGGTTTGACAACCCAAGATTTAGATCAGTGGTAGTGGATATATTGGGGCTTCTTTGATGCTTCCTGCTAATAATAATTGGATGAAAATGTCATTTTTCAACATCTGTGAGACAAAATAATAATAATAATAATAATAATAATAATAATAATAATAATAATAATAATAATAATACCTCATATTTTTAATATATGCCGTTTTGAGAAGTTACACGTTAATTAAGAATATTTTTTTTTGTCAATAATAACCTTATTTAATGAAGATAGATATGAATGTTTTGAGAGAGAGTGAAGAGTGAATATGAAAAGACGTAATGTATTTATTGGCTAAATGAGGGTAATAATAGAAAAATATGTACAAAATATCTAAAACGACATTTATTTGATAAATAATTGATAAAACTAGAATGACATTTAAAAAAAATAGGAGGGAGTAATAATAATAATAATAATAATAATTTGATGGTTCATGGTTGTTGCATAGAGAGTAAAATTTGCAGTTTTTTTGCTGGTTAGAGCATCTCTAATGGTTGCGCATCTATTTTGAGATGAATGGTGTGGAGAAAGTGAATAAAAATATTTTGTCTTCAATGGTTTACGTCAATTGTAGAATAATTTGACACATGTAAAATAATAATTGGTTGATGGAGAGGGAAATATAATTTAAATAATATAATATAGGGTATAAAATGTCTAGAAGTCTTTCTGAATCTAGATAGACTTCTATAATTTTGAAACGCCAAATGGAATTTTTTGAGGTTATGTGACAATGAATTAGAGCAATCCATGTACCATTGGAGATGCTCTTAGTTTCAAGTTAGACTTTGCACAATCTAATCTAATATTGCGATTGGTTAAAAAAAAAAAAAATTGTCTGTTTAATCAAAATTAAATTATTAAACTTGAAAATAAAACACAGTTTTTTTTAAAATATTATTTAATTTCAAATTTACTTTATTCAAATAACTCACTTTTAACTTACCAAGTTGGATGGTAACCGGTTTAAACATATCCATTTGCCCCTAAGTAGTGAAAAGACAAAATTTTGCAATCAATCCCAAGGGCTTTTTAGGTAATTAACCATCCATATAATACATCAGTTGATTAGCCAAATAAATAGATGGATGATATGAATATATATTTTAATCCTCATAAAAAAAAACTATAAAAAGAAGAGCAAGAGATTATGCAGAATAATGCAGCACACTTTGTGACCGTTAGATCACATATCCCCGATGATGATCTAACGGTTACAAACCCCGACGGAATGGTTCCGTAACGGGACCGTAGCATTTTCGTTTACTATATACAGTCAACGCCAACAAACTTAAAATATTATGCCCAGTAGTCTAAGCTGTGGTCTTAAAATCAATTTAACTTTTTCACTACAGCCTGGCGCCAAAGGAAATTAGAATCATATATGCCTGACCCAGACCCAGTAGCTCACGCGTTTAATTATTTTAAATTTAAATTTTAATCATCAAGACTTTTGGCCAGCTAACTCACATATGATTCATGAAGCTTCTCTGCATGGATCCATGGACACATAGCCTATATATATTAGAAACTCCCAAGCCAACATAATCACAAATTTTACAACCAAACACAATACCAAAACATACAAATGGCTTCAGCCTTCTTCACTAAATTAGCTATGATCTCGATTTTCATGGTCTTGGCTTGTTTAACCGTGCCATCCTCCGGAAACTTCTATAGAGACGTGGACATATCATGGGGGGATGGTCGTGCCAAGATACTCGAAGGCGGGCGCGGACTGTCTCTGTCGCTCGACCAAAACTCGGGTTCCGGATTTCAATCAAAGAATGAGTATTTGTTCGGAAGATTTGACATGCAGCTCAAACTCATTCCGGGGAACTCTGCTGGCACTGTTACCACATTCTTCGTAAGTTTGCACCGATTATTTTGGTCATTTAAGAAAATTACAATTTATCCACAGTATCTCATTTTTTGCCTTTGTTGTGCAGTTGTCGTCTCAAGGCGAAGGACATGACGAGATAGACTTTGAGTTTTTGGGCAACTCGAGCGGCGAGCCTTATACAGTGCACACGAACGTGTACTCGAAGGGCAAAGGAGACAAGGAACAACAGTTTCACCTTTGGTTCGACCCTACTGCCGCATTTCACACCTATTCCATCGTCTGGAGTGCTCAGCGCATAATGTAAGTAATTAATCAGTTTCTTATGCAGTTCTAGATGAACTTTCTAGTAATTTCTAGCTAACCAAAATTTATTTATATTGCAAAATATTCAGATTCTTGGTGGACAACAGTCCCATTAGAGTTTTCAACAACCACGAATCGAGTGGGGTACCGTTCCCCAATAGCAAGCCGATGAGAGTGTATTGCAGTCTTTGGAATGCAGATGAGTGGGCAACTCAAGGCGGCCGGGTAAAGACCGACTGGACTAAGGCTCCTTTTGTGGCCTATTACAGAAATTTCAAGATCGAAAGCGGTTCACAATCTCAGGCTCCGGGGCTTGATGCTAAGGGAAGAAACAGATTGAGATGGGTTCAGCAGAGGCACATGGTCTACAACTATTGTGCCGATAATCAGAGGTTTCCTCAGGGAGCTTCTGTCGAGTGCAAGCGCTCGAGGTTCTAAACCTCTGTGCGGAGTCTTTTATTCTTTGCAAATTCATCATTTTTTGTGTGTAATTAATTTGTTTGTGCTTGTTTTAACATTATTATTCATTTATCATTGATTTATTTGATGTAAAGTCAGAAGATTAATATTATATATCAGAATATATGATGGAACCATGTCCCTTTTTATTCGAAAAATGTGACCAAATTCGTTCAAGATAATAAGTTTATTGCTGTGGAAATTCAGATATATGTGCTGAATACAAGAATGTCTTGAAGCACCACATATACAGTATCCAATAACTCCAAACATGTTATAGCTACTTGGAGGCTCTGGATGACAATAATTAACAAAAGATTACCTTATTGACAATGTCGAAATTCATATACATCCGCAAGAAAGTGAAGCTGTGAGTTTTGATGTGTCGACGTAACACCAGCAATATAAACTTGCCCCCACAGTAACATTGACAAAAGCAACTAAAACCAATGACCTTATAGTGAATGTGTGGTGAAATTTACAAGTGAGAGAGGTCGATAACATTATGGGCAATAGGATTTAATCAAGTTGTATCCACAAGGAAAGCCTAATTTTATCAACATAAGAATAGAAGAATGAATAAAATCTCCTGAAATATATGTTGTTCTTCACCCATACATTTTTTTTTTTTTATCAAAAGCGATAGATAAATTCCATAGAAGAAAACCCAGAAAACTCAAAGTTCAGTACAAGCCGGAAACTGGCCAGAAATCAAAAAAACTGAGAGAACCACTCAGAGTAATCTAAATCACACAGCACCTGAAAAGCTTAAGCAGGGACAATCCCCGAGATCTCAAGCCTTCAAACCTCCACCACCAAACAGAAAATCTAGACCCCAACACAGACTAAACAGAAAACATAACACTAAAAATAGAAAAAAATTAAAAAATAAAAAAAGAAGAAAGGCACACCAACACAGCTAAAGGAAAACTAAAATCTCAAGACCTCATCTCGTTGAGGCTCCCCGGAGTTTTTATAGATGCAAATTCATGCCACTCCGTCCATGCTCCTCGAATTATTACCATTTCCGGCATCCAAGTGTTCTCAAATAGCCAAAGGTTTCAGGACCGCCAAAGCCACCATAAAATATATGTCGTTAGTTGAATGCGATCCTTTGAGATCATTGCTTTGTCGATTGAGCACACTTGCCACCACCATGCTCGAAAGTTGGTATCTTCAACTTGAACACCTTCCCAACTCACAGGTGCCATTTTCCAGACCAGCCGAGCTCTTCTACATTTGAAAAAAAAGGTGTTCAACTGTCTCCTCTTGCTCCCCACACATCTTGCAAATCACATCGACATGTACTCCCTTCTTCAGCACATTAACACTAACAGGTAAAATGCCATTGAAACACTTCCAAATGAAGTGTTTCACCTTACCCTTAACTCTCAATTTCCAACTCCTCTGTCTTATTTTCTGATCAGCCACTCCATCATTGCTGCTTCCCGCAATATCCATTCCCAATATCTTCTGCTCCATCAGGTATCTATAAGAAGCTGCCACATTAAATCTGCCTTTGTCATCCAGGTTCCATGTCCACTTGTCATTCAAATCTGGTTTTAAAGACTTCACTGCAAGAATGGCCTGTCTATCCCTTTCACTGAAAGCCCTTTGTATCACTTGCTCATTCCAGCTCATACCATCCTCATTCCTCAGAAATCAAGTCCTTAACACATATGAGTGAGTGTCTCCACTGTTCGGAAGGTTATGGGCTATGATGGTTCAACTGTGGAACCCAATTGGGGTCCAATATCTTGGTGTGCCCTCCATCTCTTATTTCTCTACTGATACCTTTAGAAAACATAGGAATCGAGTCCACCCAATTGTTCCATGACCAAGAAGCTGACTGAGTTCTTTTTGCTTCAAAAATTGTGGAATTTGGATAATATCTTGCCTTAAGCACTTGACTGACCACTTGCCATTGAGTTATAGGATAATATATTTCGTTTTCCATATATTTGTATATTTACTTTACGATTAAGTTCCCATGCTGCCTAGTTGATAGGGAATATAGCCAAGCATAGGCTACCACAAACTAAACCGGTCGAGATGGAGCGGAAAACTCGAACAACAACCTGGGATCGATCTCATATGTGTGAGGCTCGATCCTATAGGCATTGGGACCGATCCTTTGATCTGTCAATTAAGGCAAGCTCTGTGACCAAGCCTCTAGGGTCGCTGTTCGACCTAACCAAGTATTGATTAATACTTTAATATAATACTTCAAGATAGTCCGTACAGAGAGTGTTTATAAATACTGAGATGTGTTAACCGTGGTAGGTAAGATACACTTATTACTCAATAACTACAATATCACTATTCATCTTCTTCCTCTCCCGAATCCTAACTTCAGAGCCGGAGGGTTTTTGCGCCGGAGAAATTCCGACGCCCTTTTGCAGGTACTCTATCTGACGAACCAGCGTAGGAGGCTCTACCTTTGAACCAGAGATCACTTAGGACCGGAGTCATGTGCACCAGACCTTATCACTAGTCCCCAATCTCCTGAAATTTATGATGATACTAAGGCTTGAAAAACATTGCATTTTCACATAGGGAGGGATATATATGAGCAGGAAAAAAATAAAAAATAAAAGGAAACACAAGCAAGAAACTATGAAATTGCGCAAATTGTATGGCGAACTTATACCTTGGGGCATTGTTCCACTTCCGTTTGGCCACCATGATATGTACCTTAGGTCCTTACGACCATCAGTCGTCAACGAAATGCAGGGAATTTGTGTTTTTACATTGGTGAATTATCCACGCGGAGTTACTATTGCCTCGACTATCTTCACATATCAAATTATTCTGATTCAGCATGCGAAAGTGCACGAAGTCTTAAAAAGGAACAGGATGAGATTGTATCAAAAAGTTCGTTCTTGTGACATGGTTACATTGAATCAAACAATATATAAAAGAATTGGAACAAAAAAGAAAGAATAAAAAAATACATCAACTATGTAGCCACAAAATCATAACACCATTGATAATTGATTGAAGACCTAAGATCTCCACTCTCCAGGCGTGGCTTATAACTCAGAACCTCGAGCTCTTGCACTCAACAGAAGTTCCCTGAGGAAACCTCCGATTATCGGCACAATAGTTGTAAACCATGTGCCTCTGCTGAACCCATCTCAATCTGTTTCTCCCATTAGCATCGAGCTCAGGAGCCTGAGATTGTGCACCGCTTTCAATCTTGAAATTTCTGTAGTTTGCCACAAAGGGAGCCTTTGTCCAGTCTGTCTTGACCCGGCCGCCTTGAGTCGCCCACTCATCTGCGTTCCACAAACTACAGTACACTCTCATCGGCTTGCCGTTGGGGAAAGGTACCCCACTCGACTCGTGGTTGTTGAAAACTCTAATGGGACTGTTGTCCACCAAGAATCTGAATATTTTTGCAAATATAAATACATTTTGGTTAGCTAGAAACTTCTAGAAAGTTCATCTAATGAAATCAACCAGAACTCATTATTAATTACTTACATTATGCGCTGAGCACTCCAGACGATGGAATAGGTGTGGAACACGGCGGTAGGGTCGAACCAGAGATGGAACTGTTGTTCCTTGTCTCCTTTGCCCTTCGAGTACACATTGGTGTGCAACGTGTAAGGCTCCCCGCTCGAGTTCCCGAGAAACTCAAAGTCTATCTCGTCGTGTCCTTCACCTTGAGACGACAACTGCGTCAAGTGGACAAACGAAACTAAATAAACAGAATTCGTGCGCGTTGAATTGATCTTCAAATGCGAGGAAGAGATAAATTTACACTTACGAAGAATGTGGTGACAGTGCCGGCAGAGTTTCCGGGGACGAGTTTGAGCTGCATATCGAACCTTCCGAACAAATACTCGTTCTTTGATTGGAATCCGGAGCCGGAGTTTTGGTCGAGCGACAGAGATAGTCCACTCCCTCCGTCGAGTATCTTAGCACGGCCATCGCCCCATGTTATTTCTGCATCTTGGTAGAAGTTACCTTCGGAGAGGCTTGCAAAATAGGCCAAAATTACCAAAAACGACAGAACGGCGAATTTCGCCGGAGCCATTCAAGTTTTATTTGATAGAGATAGAGAGAGAGAGATGAGAAGAGAGAGAAGTTTGATGTTGTATTCTGGGTAGATCCTGGGCTTGATCTCTTGGATATGTCTATATTTATACGAATGTGTGTGTGTGTGTGTGTGTGTGTGTTGATGTGGGTTTTTTCGGAGAAGGTCCACTGATGTCCAAAAGCAGGGGATTTTGAGCACTCTGTGTGTGAGCTGTCTAAAGTGGGTAACGGACGGATTTATTGTGTTTGTGCGCGTAAGGTGTAGCTGCAAAAGGGGACAAATAACAAATTCGTAATTTTCACATTTATTGTCTGGAAATATAGTAGTTTAATTATCATATATTGAGGGCTTCTTTGAGGCTTCCTGCATAATATGGGATAAAAATGTCATTTGTAACTATATGTGAGACAAAATAAAGTAAAAGGGTTGTAGAATGGTCCGTGGGTAAAGATTGAGGGTATGTTTATTTATAAATAAACTCAATTCATATTCAGTTTACTAGTATGATATGATGACGGATCGATCTTTTGTCTATACTGGGTTGCGAATAAACGACGCACTGAGGCCTTCGTTTATCCCCGATAGATGTATCTAGCAGACGCACTGCGGCCTTCTCCTAGACACCGTGACTTCAAAACGCACTAACGGCCTTCTCTCCGACACTGCATGTAAAGACGCACTAATGGCCTTCTTTATCACACGTTAAGAACACAAGGTTCCCCCTCAAAATTGGCTCACCAATTCAATACTCAATTCAACTTGTCAAATATGATGAGGTACATGGGGTATTTATAGATACCAACTATCTCTAGATCTATTCTTACTAGGAAACTAATAAAACAATTAAATATTAAATCCTAAGGCAAATAAATATCCTACTACCATAAATTCCTAAATCTACTAGATCTCCTAATATCTTGACTTGCACACCAAGTACTTCTAGAAGCTCCAAGTCTTACGCATGTCCAAGTACTCGCACGCCGCCTCACTCACGCCGCCCTCGGCTATCCTATTCCTTGGCGCGCGAGGCATCGCGCGCCTTGCCTGCCTCGCACGTGCACGCCCATGCCTCGCCTAGTCCCGCGCGGACTAGGCTTCGTCCGTCTGCCTCGCATGCGCACGTCATTCATACTCCTTGTAGGACCATGCCTCGGGCCCATATCCACTATTTTTATTCCTACTAGGAATAGGCTCTCGGTTACGTTTCCTGATCTTCCGAGGATTACTCCCGTCACCGATCTCCCACGTGTGTTCCGACACTCACTTGCTTTTCCTACTCCTGCGAGGATTAGTATTTGCGCCTTGCCTATTCCTACGAGGATTAGGCTTGCCGCCATATTCTTGCCTTGTGCCTCATGCGTGTCGCCGTGCGCCCCGTAGTCGTCGTCCAGCACTCATATGCCTACGCGGTATAGGCCATCGCCTGCGTCGCACTCGTGCGCCCATGCGCATGCCAACGCGTTCGCCCAACTGCCGCCCAACTCCTCATGCGCGTGCGTGCAGTCGACCACTACTCCTACTCCTCCGAGGCATAGGCCTCGTCCGCTTCCCTTGCACGCGTCACTCCTCGTGCATCCCTGCAGGACGCCGACTTCTTCGCGGATTAGGACGCCCGCGCTTCCCGTGCACTCGTGCGCTATCTCGCGCTCGTCGCCACTTCCGACCATCCCGCGCGCGTCCCAGCCATCTGCGCCAATCCCGTGCACGCCAGCAGCTCCCGTCTCGCCCGTGTGCCGATTGTCGATCCCCGTGGGCTGCTCGTCTGGCGCTCGCATATCATCTTGTTCCGTCCATCCTCGCGCATCACAGGCCGATGCGCGTTCTTCGCTCGTTAGCCGGTCACCGTCGACCTTCTTGTCACAGGGGTCCGGAACCCACTTCCGTATCATGGTACCCGTGCGCAGCACGGCGGGGTTATTTCCTCAAATCTTTTTTTTTTAAACTTTATTTAAAATATTTTTTTATAAATTAATAATTTAATTACAATAGAAAGAGGATAGAGGAACACAAAATATAAACAAAAATCATATATTATTAAACACTTCTTTATACACAACATTATTGGTTTGATTTTCTTTCAAACCTTCTTCTCCACAAATTAAAATTTTCAAACCCTTTCTGTTAGTTACACGGGAGACAGCGACATATAACTGCCATGACTAAAAACTGGTTTCTTCAAGAATAAGTCAACATGCGATAATGATTGACCTTGACTCTTGTTTATAGTCATTGCGAACGAAACCATAATGGGGAAGTGCCTTCTTTGAAATTTGAATGGTACTCTAACATCAGAAGGAGTTATTGTCATACGAGGTATCAAAACTTTATCACCCGCATGATCGCCAGTAAGAATTTTACACTCGAGAACATGATTGGAGAGTTTAGTCACAACCAATCGTGTACCATTGCAGAGTCCCATTGAGTGATCCATATTCTGCAACAACAAAACTGGAGTTCCGACCTTCAAATTCAATTCGGGGTTCGGCGTTCCAGAACAATTGATAGTGTTCAAGAACTCAAGAGTATGGAGTTGTGCCACAAAGTCGGTATTGGAGTTGGATTTACACGTACTGCCTGAATTTAAATACGTGTGTCCTTCAGTCAAATTTAACGACGACATGTATTCATTAATAGATTCTACGATATCAAGTTTGGAATGAACATATGTCATTATTCGGAATAAACACCCTTCTGTTCATCGGTCATATGTGTCAGCAATGCATCATACTCAATAGCTAGAGCCTTACGGTCATAGTTAAGTTCATCCAAAACCAGACGGTTCGTACTTGAATTAATACTACCCATATCTGGAAAAGGCATAGTAGAATAGTCCTTTATCCCAAACCCAACCTAACTCAACCCAACAAATATTTATTTTATATTTATTTATATATTTATTAAATATTATCTACAATAATTTTTTTGTTATTGTTTTAGTTGTGATATGATAAAATAAAAGATATGATAAAATTGATAAGTTACGATTAAGAAAAAAGCGTGAAAAGATAGAAATTGCAATTATGTTCCAAAATATATCAAAAGTGGTATCTATTTATAGAGAATGAAAAATAATTTTTATTTATTTTTTTCATATAAATTAATATCTATAATTTGAGTTACAATTATCTTATTATAGAAAAATTTTATAGACCAATAAAGATGAGACACTTGCCCCATTGCACTCACCTCATTTCTCTCTGCCTCCTTGTGGCTAGGTTGCGATCCAGGGTCACAGTTTGACCTGAATCGCAGATTTTGCTATTTTTTTTATTCTTTTATTATTTTTTAGTTGGTGACCTAATAAAGATAGTATAATATTTATTTTATTTTTATTTATTTATTTAATGAATATTATCTATAATACATTGTTTGGTATTGTTTTATCTATAACTTAACCCAACATAATAATTTCAATTGTGTTCCAAAACATATCAAGAGTAGTTTCTATTTATAGAGTATGAAAAAATACGAATTTTGGTATTTTTTATTTTATTTTTTAAAATAAAATATTATCAATAATTTGAGTTATACTTATCTTATTATATAAAATTTATAGTGGACCAATGGAAATAGGACAAGTGTCCCATTCCTATTGTATGAAAGTTAGATAATATGGAATCTCCAAAAAATTTTCATGTAATCTTATTATTTAGATTTTTTAATTTATTTCTTTTTTTTTAAATTTTCAAAATTGGTTGGATGGCGCCGATTTCAATTTTTTGCCAAAAATCTTTAGTTTCATTATACTGACTTTAGGCGGGAAATAATTTTTTTTTTTTT
>CACSLK010013932.1:4330103-4341689 GCA_902706635.1 Striga hermonthica | reverse complement strand
AAAAAAAAAAAAAAAAAAAAATCAGCCTTGATACTATTTGGATTCAAAAGAAATCAACTTTATTTGACACATTTGTGGCCCCAAAAATAATTTATTGTTTGATTTTGTATGGGCTTTGTTAATAAACAATGGGATGTGAATGTTTGGGCTTAAGTTATAAGAAAAATAATGGGTTGTGGCTTATTTAAAATATTCTCTTACTAAATTTTTTTTATTGGGCTACATCAAGAAATCAGATTGGGCTTCGAAAAATTATGGACGTTGTATATAAACAAGTGTTTAATTATATTTGAATTTTCTTTTTTAAAACTTTTTTTTCAATGATTATGTTATAATTTTTACTATTGATTATATTTTTTATTATTTTATTTTTTATCATATAGTTTTCCGTGCAAATACACGGGTAACAACTAGTTTGATGTAAATGTAAGAAAACAAAAATATCGGAATAAATGAAGGAACCACATACCTTTTTCAAAATACTGTGACCAAACTCACTCATGATACGAAGTTTATTGCTGCAAAAATTCAGATGTGTGCTGAATACAAGAATGTCTTGAACCAACCTTCATACACATTGCAGCCACTTGAGAGGCCTGGATGAAATGGTTAAAAAAAAAGGGGTACCTTTGACAATGTTAGAATTCATCATACATCAGTAAGAAACTGAAGCTGTGAGTTCTGATTTGACGATGTATATATACTTCACCAGCAATATAAACTTGCCACTCAGTAATGTTGACAAAAGCACCTAAAAAGAATGACATTATGGTGAATGTACGGTGAAACTTACGAGTGAGAGAGATCGATAACATTGTGGGCAATATGATTTATTCAAGTCGTATCCATATAGGGAGTCTGATTTATTGATATAAGAAAAGAAGAATCAGGCATGAAGAAAAACAAAAGCTCCTCAAATATATGTTGTTCTTCATCTGTACATTAACACTAATAAAAAGTTTGATATATCACCAATTCACCATATGTTTTACCAAATGATGTGTACTCTGCAGGGTATAACCACTTGTCATGGAGTAATAGGTTAGCATATTTTGTTCTCCATATATTTGTGTAATTACTTAACACAACTTCATATAAGAACTTCACTTACTCCTGCCTCCTGGGGCTGAATATGAGCCGAAAATAGTCGAGCTTGATTTCTCTCTTAAAGGTGGTCTTTAAATAGTCTTCAATATTCAAGAATAAAGTAATGAATATATCATGAATCTCACAAACTGTTATCAGTTTGTTTTGTAGATAGCAGAACTCTTGAGAGAACTTCAACGAAAGAACAATGGCTCACACAAAAAGAGCTAGCAGAAAGTAACTTGGGTCTACATAAGAGGCGGATGCAAAAGAATACGGTTCCTAAGCTCTCATATGTAGCATCTCATGACCAGCACAAAGTCACTTGTGCATTAACATGTGATGTCGGAATTCAACCTCCACAGGAAACAAATCCCAAATAGATTAGATCATTCAAGCAAATTGACTATCCCTGCATAGAAGAATTCGAAACATGTGGCTTGACTGCTATTATCAAATCTAAATTGACTTGATCAGCAAGACATCATAAATCCTAAAAGGCAAAGGCATAAGAAAGCTACAGCATGGGTAACATGTAGCAAGTTGAGAAATACTCCAGGCCCAATCTTAGCACCCAGTTCAAATAAATAGACGTTGCTGCTTGAATTGGTCCAATTCTGCATTAGCCGACAAAAATAACACCAATCAGAAACATCTGAAAACGATCCATAAAAGAACTCACACAATGATTCAGTGAACTTCCATACATCTTGAATAGTAACATCCAACCGTGTTAAACAGTCACCCATACTTAATATAAATTAAAATCAGAATCTTAATACCTTTCTCCATAAAACCACAAGTAAACAAACAAGATTCAACAAAATAACATAAACGACAGCACAATAAACTTTTCTGAAGAAACAGAACACTAGAACCACCACTATTGTTACCAAAATTTATATAGAGCATTCAATGCCCACAGGAATTCTTAATCCCCAAGAAGAATCAACAACTTCCCAGCACTCACCCAAGAATCAAAAAAGAACTCTAGTTCTGATTCAGATCACTTTGCGGTCAGCTTTTTCTTGTGTTTCACATCCTTCACCTTGGCAATCTCCTGACCTGACTTTTTCCCAATCTGACTCCTTTTCTTCTCCTTCTTTCCAGCATACGGTTCATCTTTCTTAGGTTTTCCACTTCCCCTCTTCACAGCTTTTACCTTTTTCTTCACCGAATTTTCTTTCAGAGATATACTTTTACTTACTTCCATCCCCAAAGTTTCTTTATCATTACTTAAATCCTCATCCACCTCAATCTTCTGATCATCATTTGTATCATCCTCGCCATCATCACTTTCGTTCATCAAATTTCCTTCCCCACGATAAACATCACTCCTCACAAGCTCATTTTCATCCACAACATCATCACTCTCCATATCCTCACCAACATCCATATAATGAACCTCATGAATTCTACCCTTCTTCTTTTTCTTCCCAACTTTGCCCTCCTTACCACTTATTTCCATAGCCTCACCCACATTCTCGACGTCTTTAGCATGCTCACCCTCTTTAACACTCTCCTTCAAACCCTCAATTTTTAGCTTCACATCAGGCATGGCCTGGTAGATGGGCAGGGCCACCGAATCTGAAAACTTCAAGTGCAAACTCCTCACACCATCCCACTTTTTGGGCACCCTCTGAACAGCGCCTTGAACTGCATCCAACACGTTCTCCACAATCTCGTCCTTCTCCATAGCCACCTTGCCAACTTTCATCACGCAACAAGTCCCGGTCCTCAGATACAAAAGGGAACTCCCTAAAGCCCTCTCCACCTGCAATTTCAGATTCTTCCTGCCCATGTCCACCCCGAGTGGCAGCTTCTTTTTCTTGAAAAACTTCTTTCCAATCAGCTTGGGCAGCAAATGGACCACCCTCTTGTCCACCAAGAATAAGTCGTAACTGTCGCAAAGCTTTCTCTTGGCTTCATAGGGCTTGTAGTTCGACTTGAGCTTCGAAAGTCTAATGACTTTCGAAATGGTTATGTCCTGGGATTTGATTAGCTTCTTGATTTGGTCCGAAGGAGGTGTGGGCGATTTGGGCCTGTCGTCGATTATCAGGCAGACCTGTGAAGTGGCGTCAAGGATGGGGTGAGGGAGGGCGATTCTGAAGGGGCTAGTGCGAGGGTTTGACGGGATTTTTTTTAGGGTTAGGTAAAGATAGATGTAATCATCTTCCGGCAGGAGCTGCAGCTTATCGGTGGATGATAGGGCGGCGACTTTGAATTTCAGAAGGGCACTCACGGCCGAATCAACGGTGGACTTTTGAAGCCGTGAAGCGGCGGCGGCGGCGGCGGCGAATGGTTCTGCGTTGGAAGCCATGTAAGGGAAATGTAGAAGAAAACTGCGGTTTTGGTGGGGTTTAAGGGGAGAGTTGGCTTTTGTAAAAGGGTTATTATTGGGCTGGTGCAATGAAAAGGGCTGAACTTGAACATAATTTGGGTTTTACTATTGGGTCTTTAACTGTAAAGTAATGATAAATGGGCTATAAACCCACATTATAGCAGCTTGTGCACGGACAACACTGATAAATTATATAGATTACATAATAAATATTAATTATTATAAAAATAGGTGTGAATATTTTATTATTTTATTATGATACATAATATATTAACATATGATTTAGATATTTTTTCATCGGTTATAAAATAACTGACATTCTATGGTTATATTTAGATTTAAGGTACTTTTTTTGTTATAAAATAACTGGCATTCTATGGTTATATTTAGATTTAAGGTACTTTTTTTTATGACTGAACTTCGTTCGATGTAATTGACTTTCTCCTATGCTTCTTTTCCTTTAGAGGTCGGGGAACAATAGTCAAGTAAGAAAAGATGGCACTAAATGCTTGGAAGCGAGGATGCATTCTAGGTTTTTCCACTCTGACGAAGTTTTCTGGGTGAGCTTAGATAACCCGAAGCCATGACCAACTCAATTCTCTCCGCCCGGAGGAGTTTCTTTTTCTTAAACATTTCCGTCTCGAACTGGAGGCATGAAAGTCAGTGACCTTTCTTGGGAATCACCATCATTGCCCAATTCATTCAGAGCGCTTGTCGGCTGAATCGAGAGAGTCTTTTTTGCTCCATATTGAATGGGCTTCATAAACAAGAATTAGCCAACCACTTTTGAGTTTATAATGAATGAAATGAACCCCAAAATGAAGAGAAAATCCTCCCTCCCTTTTTCGAAACCATAGGGAGCCCCGAGTCGCTCGCAAGAGAAGCCCCCTTAATTAGTAAAGAGTGATAGGAGCTTGATTTGCTGTCGAGTTGCTTCTCGACTCAAAATCTTGCAGTCCCTAATAAATAGAGGTAGGGGCTTTGGAAATATTAGCATCCTTGGTTCTAAACAAGCAAATGCAATTCCTTCCTTTTGCGGGACTGCAAACCAAGTACAAACAACAAGAAGATAGCAAAATACCATACACATATTCTACTTAAAGGAAACTTACTCTAAAGGAAGGATTTCGCCAAATCTTAAAGTAATCAATTGAGAATGAAATTGATTCCTAAAAGGAAAAAAAGAAATTTTTGAAGACTCTTTACCTTAAGAAGATTGTATATAAGCATACTCAAACCATCAATTAAAGAGAACTGTTCCAATAACGAGTTCTTCATTCATCATATTCAATTGAGTGTTTGAGAGTTTTTTTATTCTTTTTATTTTGTTCGTTACAACATTTCAGCGTTCTTACATTGCTGAAGAAATTGAGCTCGTTTAGTTTTTTTTTTACAAGTAATTTGAGTGCTTAAGGATTAAGTACTTTGTTAGCTGGGAGGGATCCATAGCTATTTTATAAGTTCACGTGTTTGTGGCGTGGGAAGTAATTGATAAAATCGAGTATAGCATCGACTAGGCTAGGAGGGAATCCGAGTCGAGTAAGTCCAAGTTGTACTTTGTGCGCGCAAACCGATTTATCAATTAAAGAACTCTGAGGGGTAGTGGGACGCTCCCCGAAGTCATATTTGTTTTAATATTCGTGCTTTCGCAATTTATTTCTGTGTTGCAACACAGTTTGCCTACTCTATACATTGGTGTTGCAACATCATACTGTGTACTCTATACTTTTCCATCCAGTTTTTCAATTATATATATATATATATATCAAATGCATAACTATACATATATATTTTTTTTTTTTACTTTTTAGTATATCATTATTTTATAAGAATGAAAAGGGTTATGGCAATTTAATTAAAAATATCTCTAGAACGACTATTTATATATATTACTTAAATATTTCGGCTACGATATTACGGAAATATTAATAATAAGAATAATTTCTTTATTGTACAAAACAAAAAAAAATAGATTTTTTAATGGGACTAATAGTGAAACACCTCTATAATTATGGGATGAGACTGATTTTGATATTTTTTCATGTCATTCGCCACATAGAAGTTAAATAGACCATCTGTAATATTATTAAAACACGTAGGCATGACGTGTCATTTTCAGTACGGAAAATATAGTCCCGACAACAATCCTCTTCATTTTGTTTGAGTTTAAAAAGTTTGGAAACCTGTTTTGGGAACATCATCCCAATAAGACTAGAAGTGGAAAACTCGAAAACAACGAGACTAGTTTTGATGTTTTTCCCAATATAATTGAGAGTGTTTGCATTAATTTATATAATATTTTTTTTTTCTTCTTATTTATCTTCTTCTTTTATTATTACTAATAATTAATTAATTTTATTATTACAATGTTGGATTCATTTAGTGAACTTCCAACAAATGCCATCTGTCAACATTATGGTGTCTGTCATCCTCTTCTGTTTTTTTTTTCCATTTTTAACAGAATGTCTCCAGCGTGGATACAGCAAACCCAACCTCTAATAATATCCAACAAAAAACTAATATTTTATCTATCCAACGACTTGGCAAAGAAGAACATATATTACATGCAATTTTGTTATGGAGCGGCTCGACTTATGAAATCATCCACACTATTTCACCAATAGTGTATTAACATGTGTCTTACTATAAATTAAATATATGTCAACACATTAAGTGATGGATGACTAAAAACCATCCGATGACTCCATAGAAATTTTGATACTACATGTACTAACTCAAAACAATCCATCACAATTCATCTGTATCTATATGGTATCTATATGGAATATATATAGTTTATTTTGAAAAATATTAAAATTCTCACTAAAACAATTCATACCAATAATTCATTTTGGTACGTCATGTTAGCCCTATTAAATGAATGCACATTATTATGGCACATATCACATAATAAACTATTTTGTCTTGTACCGCACAAAAAAAATAAAAAAAAAAAAAGAAAAAAGTTGTACAATACTCAAAAATCACAATTAGACATGGTCAGCCGTCAGGGTCACCTAGCCCGCCAACCCGGCCCAAAACAGGCCCGTTTGTAGCACAGGTGTGGTTCAATGACCTGTATTACGGGCTAGTTCTGGGGCCGAACAGGCAGTTCGAGCCAACTCCGACCATGTCTAATTTTATATCCTAAATAATTTGGTATATTGGCGATGTCCCGTGTTTATTTCAACCGATTAACCCACCTTTAAGTTCGTCACATCAAGATTCTTATTGTCAGAATTTCAAAATCAATCGGAGTTTATTTGCTCACTCAATTTCCGTTCAAATTTTATGTGAACAAACGGAATTTTCAACTCTTGTCCAGTCAATGACCCGTGATAGTATACATTTTATCGTGCCTCTCATAATTAGTTTACTTTGTTATTATGTTTTGTATATACTATAAGTTAATGGGTTTGATATGCACCAACTTAGCGTGACTTGCCTGAATTAGAATAAAATATTGTGTAGATAAAAATGAAATTTTATCATCCCATCTGTATGGATATGGTTCAATTCAAAGGATCATATCCCTAATCATATATGATTAGACGTGGCCACGGGTCACCCAGCTCGCCAGCCCAACACGGACCCGGCCCTGTTAAATCCGTTGACCATGGGTCTTGGCCCGGTTCAGACTTCAACCGGACCGATCCAGGGTCTTGTTTCTTCGACTATAGCTCGGTCCGACACGGAAAAAACAATAGTTTTAAAATTTTTCTTTTTTTTAGTTGGACGGGCCAGATCCAACGGACCTAGGCCGTCCGGCTCGTGTTTTGGCCATGTTTACATATGATACATACTCAAGTGTATAAAACATTCTTTTATCATCCCAATCATTATACTTGTAAAATATGCATAGCATAAAAATAAATTAATTAAAAATATAATATTTCATTATGTGAGTATCATTAAAATAAATTAATTAAAATATATGCATAGCATTAAAAATAAATTAATTAAAAAAATAATATTATTTCATTATGTAAGTAGCATTTTTTGTTCCAAAAGTAACTGGTAGCAGGCCTTAAAATTTGTATTTAAATTATTTATAATTCATGTAATTCCAATGAGCTATTTACATGCCACATTTTGAATTTTTTTTCATATTCCAGATATATATTTTCTTGTGAAAAAAGCAATTTTTGCAAAACATTGATTAGAGTTAAATAATCATCAAACCTCATAAAAACAGCTGTGAATACATAATAAATTAATTTAATACAATAAATACAGCCATAAACACCTATGAATTGTAACAGGTAGGAGATAAAGCATCACACATGACCATGACCAACTCACTTATTTCTTCACAAACTACCTTTTCAACTTCAACGTGTAAAACAAAACCTCACAGCCCTCCTCTTTCTGGCTGTCCACTTACTTATACATATCAATAAATTTTTAATACTCTCTATAATTAGCCCATTAGCCAGCTTCAAACTGTCTGTCATATATCTCTTCTACTTCTATTATAACTCATTCAAGATCAAGTTTTCTACTTTCTAACCTGAAAATTCTCAGTTTTTTGAACAATGGATGATAATGATCCGAAAACCGGTACAGAACCTGAAATCAAAACCGGCTCCGAGGAAAAAGTGGAGCCGAGCCCGGTTATCGAACCCGAGCCTTCGTCTGTCGAGTCAGTTTTGAAGCCTGTCGTGGAAGAATTTTCGGAGGGAGCAAAGGCTCTTGTGGCGTCATGTGTCGATCATGTGGAAAAGGGTTTAGCCGAAAAGTTGGCTCAAGTTAACGTATCCAAATCATTGTTCAAGTTGCCGAGTTCGGATGAAAAGGTTGGTGAGTCATCATCGGAGGCTGCTAAACCGGAGTCTGTAGAGAAAGAAGCACGCGGCTTGGAGGAAAATCCAAGAAGCACAGACACTCATGAGGTTTGATGAGTTTGAATAATATAAAATAGAGTTAATTTTCCCCTACTTATACAAAATCGGCTAACACTTTTCCTTATGATTGGGGCTTAAGGGGCAGCCATTAGTAGCGGTGACAGCTGGGACACGGGCGTCGTGGATGAACTGTTGCGGCTTGCTTGATGTCTTGAGGCCTTCTGATCATTGATACTGGTAAAGTTATTCTTGTTCGTTTTCTGATCTTCGATATCATGAAACAAAAACGTAAAAACTGCTTTTCAGATACTCTCAATAGCTGACTATTGAGTTTCAATCTTTAAAATGTGTATTGTATACTGATTTTTACATCATCATATGTTGTTACAGAACACAATGGGTTGGAGAGTCGTGCATAATAAGGTGCTGAACCGAACCATGAAAACGTAGATTCATGGGTTTATTCAAGATTATAGTGATTGAAATGCGTTGAACCTTGAAAATTTGTTTTTTTTTTTCTCATTTGCTTATTTAGTACTGAAATTTCATTGTCTATTGAATTGTCTGTACTTATTAAACACTATTGGGTGCTCTTAACATTTTTACTTAGAATTATTTCTCTGAAACTGAAATCTAATGTCCAAAGTGAATCACACAAATTATTAGCAAAGCCCACAAAGCACCTCTGCGAGAGCATAACAAAAAATCACACAAATGCAACAAAAATTTCATCAGTTACAGCAAATATCACATACGCTGAAAATTGTGAAAGTGTGTAGCGAACATATATCTGAAATCTCAGGCATGCAATAGAACACTGTGCTAATCAATGCTGATCGACGTGTTTGTTGGCTGAACAAGTTCATAGTTCATACAAAACAAAATCACATACACCAAAGACTTTTGACTATGATCATCCAACAAGCCAGACTACAACCTCGAGCATAACTTCATACAGGTAAAACTTGAGCAGAGTTTCAACATAAAATATCTCACTAGAACAACTAATTTTATCATTCGTTCCACAGTTCATGTGATCAACTAAACAGGAACAATAAATGAAGTTATATAACTCATAAGCATCATAATAAGAAACCTCTACCAATCACTTGAAGCAAAATAACAGACCATCTTCCAGAAGTTCTACAAATGTCATTCAGAGAAGTATGCTGGAAAACCAAATCCAAACACTTACAAATAAAGATCCACGGCAAACTGCAAGAAGATACATCAAACTTAACCACATATTTCAAACCTTCATTCAAAAGAAATGATAGATGATACCATTCAATACACGCAGTTCTTGGAGGGAAATGTTATCCAGTATTTGCTAAGACTTATTCCAGAAAAACAAAACCAGAATATCACGAACCCATAGCTAAACTGCTCGTAAGGACACATAAATAATTGAAACTATAAAAACTTAAAACTTTCCCTATTGAGTTAGGAACAAAAAAGGCCACCTAACCTATGAATTCATGCAAAGCAGGGGAAGTCCAAATCAGTACCTCCGTGCATGTATATAGCAAATGAAGCCCATGAAAGCAAAAGCAGCCACAGCCGAACTCCCAACAAATATCCAGTCCACTTGGTTTACGATCTTTTCACTCTCACCACTAAGACCGCCATCGGCTACTTCTTTCTTCTCAATCTCGCTAATCACACTCTCTTTCTCCTTCAAGCTGCTATGTAGAATATTAATTTCTACCTTCAATTTCTCAATCTCCTTCTCCAACTCGTTATTCGACTTCTCAAGACCCTTGCTACTTTTTACAGCCACTTCCAAATCCTCATTACTTTTCTTCAGACCCCGAACATCCTTTTCCTTCCCCTCCAATTCTAACCTCAAACCGCTCTCCACTCCCTCCAGTTTCTCAATCTTGGCCAATGACAAGTCCCGTTCCTTCACAACAGCATCCAGCTCAACACTCTTCTCCTTCTCCTTCTCTTTAACTGCCTCAAAATCCTTCTTCAAGCTCGAGAGCTCCTCAGTCAATTCCTGCAAATCACTCACGGTCGATACCAAGTCATGCTGAAGCCTCGACACATCAGTTTCAAGTTCTGAAGCTCGAGCAGCCACCGCACTCAAGGCCCTATTTTCTGATTCTGCTCTGTCCACCTCCTTCTTCAGCTCCACAATCTCGGTGCTTAATTCCTTGACGGACGACTTCAGTTGCTCAATTTGCTGCTTAAAGCCCTCATTTTCCTGAATTGTTTCGGCGTTTTCTCGCTCCAGATCAGCAACCTTAGCTGTGAGCCCTGAAATTTTGGCCGAAGCCTCATCCCCGGCAATTTCCACTGTCTGATCGTCGGAAAGTTCCCCGTTGATCACTGTTTCATCAGCCATCTATAACTCCTACAAAACAACGAATAAGAATATTAATCACTGGACAGGAAACAACGAGAAATTACAACCCAGGTTCAGATTCAAACCAAAAACGGAAAGAAAATGCAAAAGACACAAACTTTAAGCTTCACAACAGCCAAACAGAGGGCAGAGATTCTATCAGAACTCGGGGGTTCTTTAATTAATTAAGATCTATATAAATATAGGTCAGAATTTTACAGGAGTTGAATTTCTTGGGCAAGAAGAAAAAATGGAAGGGATGAAGCTAGCAATGTACCTCTTTGTTGCGAAAACGAAGGCGGGTCTTGTGCTAGATTCCAATGAAATTAGGGTTTCGAAAAGATAATTTTTAACTTTTGATTGGGCAAATGGCAATCGAGTAGAAGACTGTGCCCCTCTCGGAGATTGTGCGTAGCACGTGTTTAAAAGAAAGATCGTTTTCTTATTTTCGGGCCCAAACCTGAGAAACCAACTCCAATTTGGCTTAACTGATAAGAATGGGTCGGGATTGTTTGAGATTTCGAGTGACATTTTAGATTTGTTGAGATTGTAAGATTTTTTATGAATTATGTACAATTTGGAGGGTTGTATTGGTTTGAAATTTTAAAAAACATTAAGAAATACGAATTATTTGAATTAAATCGTTTATGAATTATGATCCAAAATGGTGGATTAAAGTGAGTTATTAGATTGAATCGGTTATGATCCAATTTGATGAGTTAAAATGAGTTATTTTAACTAAAGGATATTTTAAATTAAATAACCTTTAAAAATTAATGATTAAAGTTGATGTGATGTAAAAGTAAGATGGAGATTGTAGAAAGCGATATGTTGTTAAATTTATGTGAGTGGATAAATAGTACATTAAAGTTGTCGTGATATGTAAGAATGATTGATGATATTATTTAATTATTATATTTATAAAAAATCGGCCGACCACAACACGCAGCCGGAGGTGAGCCGAAAAG
>CACSLK010013932.1:4305985-4330076 GCA_902706635.1 Striga hermonthica | reverse complement strand
ACACCACCACCACCACCACCTCGATGCCACACTACGGTCATGCCGGCGAGACGGTCGTCCCTTCCTCCCTAGTACTAGAGGAAAAAAGAACAAAAGGGAGGAAACCCTCCGACCTCCGCCTCGACCACCTACTCGGCAATTGGAGCCACAACCTGCCCTCAAATCAACACCATAGCCCACCTCTACCTCACCGCCATGAATATCGGCGACCTTTGATCCAGGATGGCAGCCCTAGAAGCCAAAAACAACTCGGGAACGCTGATCGACTCTATCGCACGAGAAGATGGACCCCGACACCTGATCGAGGCCGCGTCGGCACAGCCGAGAACCGGCCACCATCGAGGATCCCGACGGCCCTATTGAAGAAGGCAGCATGAGAAAAATTGACGAGGGAGGGTTTCGAAAGAGGATTTTGGAGAATTTATTTCTAATTGTTGTTATAAAAAAGAAAAAGAAAAAATAAGAGAGTTGAGTTGAGTTGAATTGGATGATTGTAATAAATCACTAAGGTAATCTCCAGCACTTATCTCTACTCTAGCGCGGCTTTACTCTACTCTAGAGTAGAGTTGAACATTCATCTCCAGCCCTTATCTCTACATTTTACTCTACATCAAATATATTATTTTTTATTCATTTTTATTTCAAATAAATAGGTATATATTTGTATATTTAATCTTATATAAAATGTTAATTATTCAAATAATAAAAATGTATTTTATTTTTGTTTCAAATGATTTAGTATATAATGTATATTTAATTTTATAAAAAATGTTTATTACTCAAATAATAAAAAAAATTATTTATTTTTATTTTAAATAAATTGTTATATATATATATGAATATTTAATTTATATAAGTATTTATTATCCAAATAATAAAAATTTGGTATCATATGGTATCATTTTAATATTAAAAATTTACAAAATAAAATTATATACATCAATAAATAAAAATCTTGCCAAAAAAATAGGTTGATTATATCCATCATTTTATTTTTCAATTATTTTTATTGTAAAACACATTCTAAGAAAAATAAGTCAATTGCCGAATAAATGTAATAATTAGATATGGGTATGTGCAATATTGGCGGAATATATATTCGCTTTTGATCAGATTTTTTTTACTTAAAAATTAACACAATTCAACTCTCTTCAATATTATTAATATAATTAAATAATATCAAATTTAACCCAACTCTCCTCAATATTATTAATGTAATTAAATAGCATCAATAATATCATCAAATCATTCTTAGATATCACATCAATATTAATTCACTGCTCATCTTTTTTTTTTTTCAACTCAGAGGTATCCCCACGTTCATCCGGTATTTTCATCGCCACCCATTGCCAGCCCGCCAATCATAGAAAGAGCCCTCACGGCCTAGGGGCATCCACAACCAAAGGGTGGGACTAATCCTCCCAGGTAGATGGCCAGCCCCAATACCATCCACCGGCTTCCAGGTTCGATCTCAGGACCTCATCACAAGTAGGTGTTTTAAGAGTACCCGCTCCGCCACTGTACCACATGCCCTGGGGGCAATTCACTGCTCATCCGCTCACATAATTTAACTACATATCCCTCTTACTCACTCAAGTCTAAGTAAATCAGTTTTTTTCAAAATTAACTCTGGTTATCCAACAAATTCAAAATAACTTGTATCCCATCACCTTTGAATTGGTGGGATTGGACCTGGTTCATGGCGAAATTTGTTGTGGTTGAGGAGACAAGCAAAGATCTATATGTCTGTTTGTGGACTGCAAGCCCAAATTAGTGGAGACAGAAACCCAACCGAAATAAGCCAAGAAGGCAAGTCTCAAGTCTCCGTCAAGTCGACCGTCGGCAATAACGGCAGCATAGAAATTCTTCAGATATGATTAATACTACTTAAAAATTTGCACAGGAATGCACAAAAGTTGGGAGAGATTGTGATCAAGAAGCTCTGTGAAGAAGATAACTGCACATTTCCACTGATGAGACGGAAAATGAAGCCACTATGAATGGGATAATATTGTCTTATACACATTTATATCAAATAAGTTAGGAAGAGAATCAAATGTGTGACCAGTACAACATTATCCTTCCAAATCATTAATCACAAATAACAAATATGAATTTAATTCAATCCGTACATTATAATCCACCCATCGCATACTATATTAGTATTGTACGGATAAAAATTAAATCGTATTGTACAATCCACCATCACATACCATTTTAAGATTATAGTCCTATTAAGTGGGTTAAAACTTTTCCAAAAAATTAGACCGACTCATTGGTTCATGCAATTCTACCTTGTATGTGTGTGCATCATACAGTATAGAGCACACAGTCGAAACTGTAAACATTTACTATCATCAAATATACTTTTATTAGTGTGACGAGAGAAAAAGTTTAGAGTGATTATACCCGTACCTGAAACTCCCCAGCAACCTTTTTTCTCCTTCACCACTCACTCACCCACCCACACACACCAACACGGCTCAGCTAATACATTCTCGCCATACCATGCACAACACCAACTTTCCTGTGCATAACCCCCACATTTGTGGTGGCAGTAGCTGCAGCCACCCCATGGCCACCGCCATATTGGGCTTTTGACTGGAGCAGGCTTGTGTCCATCATCACTGCTCTCTCATCCGCTCGATCCACCAACTTATTGGGCCTGGGCTGGGCCTCGAAAAATGGATTGGTGCTGTCTATGTTTATGACGCTGGTCCTAACAAGGGATGTGGGGTCGTACGCATCTTTAGTGGCGCGCTGGGCCCTATTCTCATAAGGCGGGATGGGCTGGACGGCTTTGCCTGTTCCAGCTAACGAGCATAAGAGGGAAAATGATTTTACAGATATTTGAGAAAATATAATACTGCGTCAAAATGTGTTCAAATTTCTTGTTTTTTTTGTTTTTGTTTTTGTTTTTCGTTTTCAATTCCACGCCTTGAATGTCATTATTGTAAATGTCCCTAATAAAAGTGATCAGTGAAGTACCGTATGGAATCCTCTGGTGTGGCTGCAAATTTCTCGATAAACTATCATGATGCCCATCAAAACCTCTCAAGTTTCTGCTGGTGCAAGAGTCCTCACAATTCTGCCTATCCCTTGCAATTGCAATTGTTGTCTGATCTTTTAGTGGTACCGTTTTGGAATGTACAATGGTGGATCTGCACAGTAAGTTGTTATGAAAAAATAGTTCGGGACGAGCGAGGGCATCAACTTAGTTACTAATAATTTTCCTTCAGAATAGTATTAACACGAAATTGAGCCAACGTGATGACACAACAAAACAAAATAATGAAGAGTATTCATCATATACGCATAAAGCGTTGAATTCCCACAGAATTCATTTCGAACATTACATGACACTACATAACGGAAAGCAGTTTGATAAGTTCTAACCTAAACATGCAATTCCTGAATTTCAAACATAAGGCTGCAGTGGTATTGAAGAATTAAGGGAGAAGTAGGTAAGATTAAAGAAGTAGCATTGCCAAGAAGAGTATGAACTACTCTTATTAGTCTATCCCCATTTTCAACTTCCATTTGCAACCATGAGAGTTACATATTTAATAATCAGTCACAGAAAGAACACATCATTGCAACATCTGTTGTCAAGTTTAACTAGAAGAGTAAATACAGCCCACTCAAACCACATAGAACAGTATTTAATATAATGTATATCTAACACATATATATATTGAAAAAGACAATATAAACAGTACAAAATAAAAAAGGAATAAGGAGGGGAGATGTTCAGCTGATGTTTGTGTATACCTAGGAAGAGAAACATGCTTTCTTTCTAGTGGAAATGCAGTTCCACTTTTACCACCATTTTCTTCTAAATGAGCAAACTGATTCTTAAATTGATCAATAGCACTGCATGGCAGATATGTTTCATGATTAGTAATCTCCCTTTTTGACAAAGAGAAACGTTCTATCATGTGTTTGTGTGCGCATGTAATCTCACTAGGAAGAAATAGATCACCTGGGATAGAGAAAATTAGTTCTCTCAACTCCATTGATGTAATCCTTCAGCAGCTGAGGATGATACTCTAGTATCTCACGGAATATTAACTCGCGAACATCCTCCTTCATCACTCTTTGCCTTTCAAATTCAAATTCCATCTTCGAAATCGGTTGCCCGGAAGGTTCCCTCTCAACTTTTGCTAGTCCCTTAAAGTACGGATGAGCCAGTGCCTGGAAATGCAGAAAATTATCAAAGACACAGAAACCACTGTGAACACTAATTCCGTATAAAAAAAAACAAGAACTTATGCCTTCATTCTATGACAGCATCATACAAAAACGAAGGGGAATGCGGGGCTCACCTGTATGAAAAATCTTGATTATTTACAATTTTATACAAGTACAGAATGGAAAAGGCTCCCTACGTAGAACAGAAAGTATTTATATGATACTCCTAGACTTTCAAAGGGCTTCCAATATAATAGAATAGAAGTTTTGCGAAAAGAAGTAGGCCATAGCAAACCTCCTCAGCAGTTGGACGGTCCTTTGGGTCAAAAGCAAGCAGCTTCTCCAAGAGTCGAAGGGCCAATGGATCAGCATTAGGAAATTTCTGAGAAAACTGGACAGGCTGCTTCTTTCTCATGCTAGTAAGGTACCTTCTAGCCTTGTCATTACGAACCTTGAGAGAGAGAAAGAGAGAGAGAGAGAGAGAGAGAGAGAGAGAGAGAGAGAGAGAGAGAGAGAGAGAGAGAGAGAGAGAGAGAGAGAGAGAGAGAAAATGTCATAAGCAAGTCGGTGGCTGCAGAAAATTCCCAAAAACTCAAATAACAATGAATACTAAAAGTGTAAAAGTGATGCATACCCGTGAGATGGTATCCATTGAAGGCGTCCCAAGAAGGTCAGTAATCAAATCCAACTGATGAACCACATTCTTTCCAGGAAAAAGAGGTTTACCAGTCAGAACCTCGGCAAAAATGCAACCAATACTCCATATGTCAATTGCTGGAGTGTACTATATGAGATGAAAAACCGAGAAACTTCACTCAGGGTATCATCAAAATAAATTCTCACAACACAAAGCATAAGAAAACTTTAATTAGGCTACATGTGCACAGACTTATGATTAAATCATGCAAACTTACAGATAAAGCATACACCCAAATCAGATCAGTAAATACTAAAATAAGGAATATAAACAATTAGTTCAATGTATCCACATAATCTTATGCAATACTATGATAACTTACAATAAGGGATGCACCAAATCTGATCAGAAATGAGGGAATAAAAAACAAAAGAGACCATACAGCTTACATTTTGTACAGTTTGTGTGTCACCTCTGGACAAAACAATGTTGTGAACATACATGTCAAGGTCTTGACATTCCCATTCACTGTATCTTTGAATTTCACTTATCTATCTATCTATCCCCAAATTTTTCTGCTCATTTTTTTTTTTTCATTTAATTATGGAAACCAACAGTTCCATTTTGCATTATCCGTTCCATTTAATAATATATCTTCAGGCCATTTGTTTTAAATTTAATCCTATTCTTTAGTTTGTATATCATTAAGTGGTTTTCTTAAATAGCTAATTAGTTTTAGTAGCCTAGCAAACCCCTTAAAATCGCGTAAACACTTGCTTAATGATAATAATTTTAACATATATACAACTAATTAATTGGTCATGATCCCTTAAATTTATAAAACACATTATTCATTACATTTTATGCTATATAGTGATTCATATATTAAGTAAGATAGTTTATAATTATATTAATCATTTTTACTAATGATCAAATTGTAAACTCTGATATGCGATCCATTATCTAGCTTATGATTTAAATATAATATCCATACATCTGACTTATAATATTTTATTTGCATTTGTATGTGCACAAGATTGAATACTAGTTTAATATAAAAATCAGCTATGACACAGTCTAATCAAATATGGTCCTATAGCTATTTTGCAAAAGGTAATCTAATTTGTTATGCTATTTTTCATTTATAAAAAATGAATTGACGGAGCTGCAAAGAAAATGTGAAACTACACCTTTGAGAAAAAGGAGCCACACAATTCTGGAGCCCTATACCATCTTGTAGCAACGTAGTCCTGTATGTTACAATAAGAAACACAACTCTCAAAACCTCAGACTGTGACATCATTGTTCCATTATAAATTTCTTGAATTCTTAGATCATACCGTCCAAATAATTGTTTCTGGTGTGTCATTGAATGCTGCTCTAGCCAATCCAAAATCACAAATTTTGAGTTTACAGTTTGCATTTGCCAGAATATTCTTTGGCTTTAGGTCTCGATGATACACATTAGCTGCAGTAAAGACAGTTAATCCCGTTAACCAATAGACCATTTCATAAACTCTTCATGAATATAAACGACCATAACTATAAGAGAACATATTGCCAGAAAACAAGACATAATTGCCACTAATGGAAAACACCTCTTTTGGACAATTGCCAAAGTCTAAGCGACATGTTTAGGTTGCATTATAAACCTCATCAAAGTAGTATACTATTGTAACCCAAAAAAGAAACAATGAAATTATATATGACAATCAGATTAATTGTTTACTTTCCTTTCAGACATAAATAGAAGAAACTTAGACACCAAAACAGTGAGGGCAAACAGATAACCTGTGTGGATATACTTGAGGGCTCGGAGCAATTGATAAAGGAAAAATTGATAATGCTCTCGTGTCAAGTCATCATTAGCTTTAATGACTTGATGTAGATCTGACTCCATTAGCTCAAAAACAACATAGATATCTTTGAATTCTCTTCTTGAAGGTGGAAGCATGATGTGTTTAATTTCGACAATATCAGGGTGTCTCAAAAGCCTCAGAAGTTTTATCTCCCGCAGAATTCGTGCAGCATCAGAAATGTGCTCAAAGATACCGTGTATTTTCTTTATTGCCACTTTTTCACCAGTATGAGAGTCGATTGCTGAGCAAACGACACCATAACTACCTTTACCTATGACCTCCAGGATTTTATACCTGCTTGCATCACCATATTCAGAAAAGAAATCCATTTCTGCTGAATTCTGTAGCATCGAATAACAACTAATGTTAGTGTATTACAAGAAACAGATAATTACTCACCAACCGATGAATATGTGACATATATATTGCATATTTGCATACAGAAGGTAATGGGAAAAAAAAAAATTAGTCTACCAATATAATAAAAGATTTAAGATGAATATGGTATGATAATTGAATCACATCACAAGCCCTTCTTTCTTATTTTTAATGGCTGATACAACTCCACCCATCCACAATTCTCAGAAAATATATCATAAAGCAGATGTATGATTTAAAATGGTGTAGAAATAAGCAAGCAACCACAGGATATACGTTAGAGACTGCCAGAGAGGAGTACCTAGCAAAATTTTGAGTTAATTCCACACTTTAGAATTTTAACTCCGTACCTAGCATAAGTGAGTCATGAACGACAAACTAGATATACTGATTTCACATGAATATGAATTATCAAATAGACAACAAGAGTACAGAACTCCAGTCGATTCAAAAGATTATCCTAATTTTTCCACATAAAACTACATGTGCATATAAAAGATAAATTCCAATGCTACCACAGCTGTTCCCCTTTGAAACATAGAATTAATATAAAAGAAAAAAAAATAAAAAATTGCACAAAGCTAGAACATAATAGTTCATCAAAAGTAGCCACTCAGTCAGACAGTATGAAACAGGTCATCAAGCCAATCCGTCTCAAACCTCCATTAGACAACCTAGATATCATGAAAAACTAGATATCGTCCTTCTTCGTCAATTAACAAACATCAAAATGTACATTTAAAGCTGAGTAATGAAACTGTACGGAGGATTTCAAATAGAATCAATGCTACAGAGAGGAGCAAACAAACTCAAATGGCAAATACATTTTATATCGAATAGGAGACAGATGAAATACCACAATTCAAGAAGAGCTACATCTCTTGACATCAAATTCTGGTTTACTCTAAAAACGAAAAACAAAAATAAGTACTAAAACCCAATAAAACAAAACCCTTAAACCTTAATCTGCATCATCTAACAAAATTCATCAAGACAAAGTAATGGTAATTGCATTACATAACCCAAGACAAAGGCACAGATAAATGGCTAACTTTCTTCCGGTGATTTGGCAGCATTTTCCGACCAAATTCAAGCTCTGCCCCAAAAGCAGCACCTGATCAAACGAACCGAATTTACCATGAGCATTCCCCTAGCCACATTTCCCCCATCTACCGCGGCATCGGATGGCTAAGGAGCAGTCCCACCTCGAACGCTTCGTATTATTGTTAAGAAACAATGAGAAAACGATCATTCATATAACAAAAAGCTGCTCCTTCTTCTTCCTGTCCGCCAACAATCATAGAACAACAGAACCCACCATTAAAAAAAACAAAAACAAAAACAAAAAAAACAAAAAGAACCCCAATTGCAAGAAACCCTCGATATAATTACATTTAGATTTATAGGGGATAACCGTTTCTCCCACTCTGATAATCGACCAATGTACAGTGTCGAGCTCTATGCAATATAAGCGTGTATGAATATGTGGATCTAAGAGCAGCCCTTTAGCGGCAGGTTAGGTGGTATATTCTAGTTTCTATCCGACACGACAGATTGTCTAATTTTGCTTAATGTAGGGGTGTAGAGCGAGTCCGAGCTCGAGGTTAGGGAGCCCTGACCAGCCGAGCTCTCCGAGTTCGAGCTCGAGCTCGAGCTTAGGGAGCCCTTAATGAGCCGACCTAGCTCGGCTCGTTAAATAAATGAGTCAAAATCGAGCTCGAACTCGACTCGTTAAGGACTCGAGTTCGAGTCTTAACAAGAGAACTAAAAATTATAAAAAAAAATTATTTTCAAGCCTTATTGAACTCGGCTCGGTAACCAAACGAGCTTTAAATGAGCTCGACCTCAACTCGTTAGGCCTCGAAGTAAATAGACCTAAGTGTTTGATGACATAGACAAAAAATATATAAAAGTAACAAAATTAACTCCAATACAAAGAGACTAGGTCTCTACTCAGGTCTAAAATATACTCATGGATAGATGAGTATTTTCTCTTGTTGTCACATCAGCAGGACCTAATCTACTTGCACTTACATTGTAGTATATATTTTTCTAGACTGTATGTATCTACTTCCTACGTGGCTTGTATGATTTTTTGAAAGAACCCCGAGCATTGTGCATTAGATGATCCACAATGCTTATGATTCATTCGAGAAAATATACAAGTCATGTAGGAAATAGACTCAATTTAAAAAAATATATACTCCAATGCAAGTGCAAATAGACGGGGTCATGTTGATGTGGCCCTAAGAAAAAAAATACTCGATCTACCCTTAAGCCTATTTTACATCCAAGTTGAGACTTATTAGGGTGTGCTTTATAAAATAACTGGAAAAATACTATTTTTTTTTATTTTTTCTGTTAACTATAGTTTATTTTGAAAAATGTTAGTATGATTAGTTGTTAGTGAAATTTTAATAATGCATTAAAACAATATTTTAAATACAATGATTCAAATTAGTTTGATGTAAAAGTGAGATAAATGATTAGAACTAGGTAGTTAAAGTTATGTGAGTGGATAAATAGAGAATTAAAGTTGATGTGATGTGTAAGATGGTTGAATGATATTATTTAATTATATTGATAATATTGAGGATAGTGTGGCTGAAGTAAAGTTGAGTTAGATTTTGAATTAAAATGTTTTTTTCTATTTATTTTATAGTTATTTTATAAACAATCACGCCCCTAGCCTCTTTGTATTGGAGTTAATTTTGTTACTTTTATATATTTTTGTCCATTTCATCAACACTTAAGTCTATTTACATGTCACGTAAGCAATATTAGATCCAAAGCAATGTAGAAGCTCTTAAAGCATGCACAATGTTTGGGATCTAATTTTGCTTATGTGACATATAAATAGACCAAGTCTTATATGACATGGATAAAATTACATAAAAGTAACAAATTTCACTCCAGTGTTAAGAGACATAGTCTCTACTTGAGTCTAAAATATATAAGAGGAGATCGAGTCTCTTTCTTACCGCCACATCAGTAAGTGGATTGGGTCTTGCTGATGTGTCAGCAAGAAAAAGAGACTCGGTCTTTAAGTCTATCTCGGTTTACTCTTAAGTACATGTTAATCCAATGCAAGTGGACTAGGTACTGCTTATGTGGCAGCAAGAAAAAAAAAAATCGGTCTACCCGTAAGTCTATCTCGGTCTACCCTTAAGTCTATTTTAGACCCAAACAGAGACCTAGTCTCTTTGCATTTGAGTTAATTTTGTTACTTCTATATATTTTTGTTTATGTCATCCAAGACTTATGTCTATTTAAATGCACGTGACCACAATTATACCCAAAACACTGTAGATGCTTGGATTTTAGAGCATCTTTAACAACAAAACTCTTTAAACTTTTTGTTATCATCCGACTCGGTAATCTGCTGTTACTAGCCTCAAACAACGTCTTAGGCAACTTAACATTTTCAACGACTTGGTCCGAAGTCACCCCGGTTCGTATGACAAACCGGTATAATCATAAAAAACCGAAGTGATCACTACCAGCCGAGGTCACCCCAACCGAAATCAACATGAACCGAGGTCGTCACCTCCTAAGCAGGTGACAAGGCGCCTACACGCCATCCTCACAAACTACGAGATCTGCTGGGACCCACTGATCCTGCCGCCCACCAACAAAATAACTTTATAGAAAAAGCAATGCACGAATCCCGATATGTATCTCAAAAAGTTGCTATAAATAGCGAGTTCATAATACTTGTACGGGATTCGATTCGAGACCCGAACTTTTTACAATGAAACACGAAACAGCTCATAGAAGCTTTTCACCTCGGTTCACCTCGGACCGGGGCCATTGTTGAGTATTTCATACATACCTTACGTTCAAATCACTAAGAAACATTAAGTAAATCCATCATCAAATCGTTGTTACGAATCGCATAACAACACTAAGTACGCAAATTTGTGTTAGGGTTGCTCGGTTCGGTTCGATTCGGTTAATTCGCGAATAGTAGGATTTTTTCGGTTAACCGAAAATTCAGCTACCGAGATTTTCGGTTCAGTTTCGGTTAGCAAATTCGAATATTTGCTCGGTTCGGTTAACAAATACCTCAAAAAACTCGAGTATCCGAACCGTACCCAGCCCTAGCTAAATGGCCCATATTGTATATTTTATAATCACAATTCAAATATGCAAATAATGTCCATATTTATAATATTATATATACCTAGATACCATTTCCTCCAATCATTCTCCTCTGTGGTTCCCTTGGACCATCTTGCTGAGTGGACCCCACTCATTCTCTCTCCTCGAAGGCCACAAAGTATCTCTCCTTTCTGAACATATACCGGCGGGAGAGGAGGAAGGAAGGAAGTGAAAGAGTAGAAGAAAACTATTCCTCTGCTTCTACGGAACTGGTATTCATTTATTATTTTCTTTTCTTTTATATGAACTTGTAAATTTCATATTTCTTCTCAGTCACATTGACTTCTCTTTCTCATCAAGTCTTGATTTTTTTTTTTTTTGTGCTTCTCTTTTTTTTTTTTCTGCCTGTTCTCTCTGTGGCGCCTTCTTTTCTTGCAGTTATCGGTGTTCTTCATCTTGATCATGAGGTACTCTTTCAATTCGTTTGTGAAATTTAGTTATTTTTTTCTTTTCCACTGTTCAATTTGAGGTGGGTTTCGCTTGTATTGTGTTTATTCTCTATGTTTCGTGGGTTTAGCTTGATGGGTTCTTTTTCTAACATTTAATTCAGCAGATTTGTGATGAAATTTGTGAACTTTATGTGCTTTACATCGGTAAAGTTTTGATCTTTTTCCCCCCTTTTTTTTTTCTTTTTCGGGCTTCTGTCTTAATGTTTGCATGCCGTGGGGTGAAACTTGAAAGTGTGTTATTCGTGTGTGTTACATGAATTCTTTGTCAGTTTTCTGTGATTTGGGAAGTTATTTGGTTTTTGTGTATGATGATCGATATCATTCTCTGGAATTTTTGTGAGGGGTTGACCAAAAGTAAAAATTTGTGGCGCCTGTGGGTGTATGTGTGTGTGTGTGTGTTGCCTTTTCCTTTCCCTTTCTTCTTTCGTTTTTTATTTCTTTTTCTATTTCAGTTTCTTTTATCAGTTCAATTCTTTCGATATTTCGGCTGTAGTGAAGGTGTGAAGAGATGATTTATGATGTGTTTTTGATGGTGCTCCAAATTCTTCCTTTTGCCATGGAAAATGCTTGTTTTTATTCACATTTCTTCCTTTTTATCAGTATGAGGTTTACTAGTTAGTGCCTTATGTGGAGTTAAGTCGTGGCCAACACCATGTGCTTCTTGTGCCCATGCTCCTTTATGTCTGCCCACTTACTGAACTTCCTTTGACATTGACCTTCCCTTTTTTTTTTTTTGTGTGTGTGTGTGGTTAGAAAGAGCAAAAATTTAGAACATTGTTTCATCTGAATTTGTTTGTCTGGCTAAATTAGCACTTTCACGAACTTGATTAAGACATGTATTTCTCTTGTTCTTCCTTTTTATTTATCTGTATGATACTTGTTCGATTTATCATATCGATATTCCTGCTCATGGAGTTACTGCCGATCGATCATCTTTGTCGCCCCACTTAAAATTGTGAACATTTTGTTTCCACTAAGCACTTGCCATCTCAATAGCTATCACAGTTAGCTTTCACTGTTTTTCTGCGGGAATTAATTTGAATGGAGCAGCCTTCAAAAAATTTCATCAACAGTCAGTGTGAAAAGCAGTTGTCCATTCGTTATTGAGATTATTATATACATTGCTGGACCTTTTATGTAAAAATCTGAAGAACAAAATTCTTTTATTACCTGATTTTCCATGGCATTCCACATA
Organism: Striga hermonthica; assembly: GCA_902706635.1. Classification (NCBI taxonomy): domain Eukaryota; kingdom Viridiplantae; phylum Streptophyta; class Magnoliopsida; order Lamiales; family Orobanchaceae; genus Striga; species Striga hermonthica. The sequence continues at coordinate 4,317,206 of CACSLK010013932.1, read as the reverse complement.
TATATATATATTTTTTTTTATGTGCTGTTCTGTAGGTCCTTCTAAAGTTCGTCTAATGAGCTCTCCAGATAAGGAGAAATCTGCTTGGGGACTTCCTAGAAGAATGGATATGTATCGTACGCCAAGTGTTGCCAGCTTATTTTCTACTTCACTGCCCATCCTTCCACATGAGAAATGTGAGTATGAGTAACTGAGCTTCTGACTGAATTATTTTATTATATATATTTATGTATTGTAATATGTATATGTTAGTGTTTGATTTATTATTATCATTGCAGGTAACCTTAATGATACTGGTCAAGGTGGTCAGCCGTATGACGTTAACTTTCCAAGTCTTTGCAAACTACGACTAACGAATGAATCAAAGGACCCATCTGAAGATATCGATCCAAACACGATAGGAAGCTTTCTCCCTGGTGACGAAAACGAACTCTTGGCTGGTCTAGTCGACGATTTCGATTTCAGTGGTTTGCCAACTCAGCTCGAGGATTTGGATGATGATTTTTTTGGGAGCGGAGGAGGTCTAGAAATTGAACCAGAGAACGACTTATCGAGAAGTGTTGCTGACAGTTTTAGTGGCAACAGCATTTCTCATTATGGTTTTATGAATGGTTTGGGGCCAGTTAGCGGCGAACATCCATATGGGGAGCACCCCTCAAGGACGCTGTTTGTTCGTAATATCAACAGTAATGTGGAAGACTCTGAACTCAGGTCTCTTTTCGAGGTACTCTTGCTGATATTAAATTATTTTTCAGCTTAGATTTACTAGTATTATTATTATTGGGAAGATTCGTGTTGCAACCTCTCCATAGTTTTGCTTGGTTATATAGCTACTTATAGTTTTTCTTTTTTGCGAATGAATGGGGATTTTCAAATCATAATGTGTAAAATGTATTCACAATCTAGTAATTGGTTGGATGATGTTATTCTGCAAAAGTTTTTGCATAGAAGGTATGAGGAGGTGAAGGAAGTGTCTGCACTATATTTGCATGATATGATAAGTATCAAACTAAGGAGTGTCTGCACTATATTCATTTAAGATGCATAGTTTCTCTTAATCAATTATTATTCGAAATGATATTCTAAATTACAATGTAAATAATTTAGGGTGAATTTGGATATCCATTCAATTCCATTTAATTTAATTATTTTTAATTTTATGAAGAACAATAATTAATTGTGAAGCAATGTTCTAAACTTTTGCTTCTTTGATAAGAACAGCAAAACTCTTTCGGAGTGGCAAAATGTAGTAATCAACTTTGTTTGTATCACGATTTTTGTGTTGCTTTGATATCCCTCATCTCTGCACACGAGTTACAATTTAGCCTAATTCACTGACCACCCCTAATTGTCCACTGAGAAACATTATGATCAGGCCCATATCATAGTTATATAATGGCTTCTTATAGTTTAATAAATCATACTACCTTTACATAATTACTTTATTTGAACATATTGAACTACTAATTTTCTATAATTTTTTTATATGCTCCTTTCACAATAGCAATATGGAGATATCAGAACTCTTTACACTGCATGTAAGCACAGGGGATTCGTAATGATATCTTACTATGACATCCGAGCTGCTCGAATTGCAATGCGCGCATTGCAAAATAAGCCCTTGAGAAGAAGAAAGCTTGACATTCATTTTTCTATTCCAAAGGTTTGAAGCCATGATACTTTTTCTTTTTTTAACTTGCATGTCTCTTAACAGAAAACCTCTTAAAAGTATTGCTTCTTGCTGCATGCAGGACAACCCATCTGAAAAGGATATTAATCAAGGAACTTTGGTGGTTTTCAATTTGGATGCTTCTGTATCCAATGATGATCTTCGCCAAATATTTGGAACTTATGGAGAAATTAAGGAGGTGAGGTTTACAACTTTGCATGCCGTGTCAATAATTTCCAAGTATATGTATCTATTTTTCCTGATCGTAATGAATTTCTTCCTTTCTCTGGGTTTTGGTACCGCCTTAACTGTAGATAAGAGAAACACCACATAAACGGCACCATAAATTCATTGAGTTTTATGATGTTAGAGCTGCAGAGGCAGCTCTCAAGGCTTTAAATAGAAGTGATATAGCTGGGAAGCGCATAAAGCTTGAACCTAGCCGGCCAGGTGGAGCCCGCCGGAGGTAATATCCGATTCTTAACTGTAGGCTGATCGCATCTTGGGATAGGGTGGGCTCGAATTACTAGTGTAGTTTCTGGTTTCTTTTTATGTGTGCCAATTAATGGAAAACAGCATTAGTTGAACTAAAATGAGTTTCGATTGCCTCGCCTGATATTGTGTCCTAAAGATGTTGGACGATGGAAGTTCTGGTTCCTTGATGAATTATTTACTCGAAAACTGAAATTTCTGTATTCTTCGTCAATTTGATTATTTTATCATCTTTATTGTTCTCGTGGTTTGATATTTTATTATCACATTCTTTTCCAGCACATGGTTCTTTTTCAAATATACTTGACTGCAAATAACGTAACAAGGGTAATCAATGTGTTTTATTTGCTGAACAGCTTGCTTTTGCAACTGAGTCAAGAGCAAGAGCCAGATGAAGCTCGAGCTGTACGCCATCAAGTTGGTTCCCCTGTAGCCAACTCTCCTCCCGGCGTTCTAATTGATGGTCCGATTTATTTACCAAAAGTCTGATTGACTATGTCCATAAAAATCGAAATTCTCATGTTGCAACCGATTGAAATTCAAACTTATTTCCAGGTAGCTGGCATAAATTTGGCAGTCCAGTCGAGCAGAACTCCTTGCATGGATATTCCCAGACGCCTAATTTAGCACTCAGTCCCGTAGGAAGTAATCACTTGCCCGGTTTGGCCTCTATTCTTCCTTCTCATATACAGAGTCACGTGAAGATTGCACCCATTGGCAAAGATCTCACGAGGGCGGGCCACCACACAAGCTACATTGACAATATGGCTAATATGAATCATGGGCCGGCCCGTTTTTCAGTTCCCAGTCCCACTTTGAGCTCAAGCCCAAGACCCGTCTCGTCGTTTAGTGATTCGAAGCCGTCGAGTGTTGGAACACTTTCTGGTCCACAGTTCCTATGGGGCAGTCCCTCTGTTCCTTCGGACCAAACTAATTCGTCCGCATGGTCTTCCTCGATTAAGGGTCGACCGTTTACATCCAAGGGACAGAGATTAATCAGTTTTCCTTACACTAGTCAGAATAGCCCGTTTCTTGGTTCTCATCATCATCATCAAGTGGGGTCAGCTCCATCTGGTGTTCAGATCGAAAGACATTTTGGCTTTTTCCCAGGATCACCTGAAACATCTTTCGTGAAAAATTTTGGAGTTACAAATTTCGGTCACAGCAATGGAAATAATGGTTTAACAAATTTGGGAGTTGCTTTTGCCGGGAGCTTTGGTGAAAGCGGTTCTCCTAGCTCTCGCATGATGCCGATTCTGAGAAATGGGCCTTTGTACTTTGGGAATGACTCATTTGGGAGCATGGGTGATGGGTTACTTGACCGCGGTCGAGGTAGAAGGACTGGCGGTGGAGTTCATACAGATAACATGAGGCACTATCAACTTGATTTGGAGAAGATTGCAAATGGGGAAGATAGTAGGACTACTTTGATGATTAAAAACATCCCGAACAAGTAACAACTGAAAATGCTTACTTGGCTTTTGTTTTCTTTTTCCTTTTTCGTTTCAATTATTTGGTTCTTTTCCTTCTGTATCTTTTATGGATCTTGTACTTAGAATTACTGATTTGAGTACGTGCTTGTCTTTTCGTTATCTGAAGGTACACTTCAAAGATGCTGCTTGTGGCTATTGATGAAACTCACAGTGGAACATATGATTTTCTGTATTTACCAATAGACTTTAAGGTAAGTCGTGTGTTAAATTAAACGAACTTTCTTCACTCTTTTCTTGAGTCTGTATCTGCTGAATTACTTGTATATATATATATATGTATGTATTTTTTTTTCTAGAATAAGTGCAATGTTGGGTACGCCTTCATCAACATGGTGTCGCCTTCTCACATCGTCACCTTTTATGAGGTAATAGTTTTCATAAAACTTATTTTGGTAAGGGTTCGTAATATTCTGCAATCTTTCTTATCTCTTGCATGAATTACAAACTTCCTCTCCTTAATATATCCCATGCCTTTTCTGACGTGCATTTTGACTCGCCGTATTTCCTTCTTTGAAGGCATTTAACGGGAAGAAGTGGGAGAAGTTCAATAGCGAGAAAGTTGCTTCATTGGCGTACGCGAGAATCCAGGGAAAAAATGCCCTTATTTCCCATTTTCAGAATTCGAGTTTAATGAATGAGGATAAGCGATGCCGACCAATTGTATTCCGATCAGAGGGCCAAGAGATTGGCGATCTGGTAACATTTCTATTTTCCTGTTCTCTTTTCTACTGAATAACATGATAACTAATGTGAGCTCGTTTTCGGACTAATCAGGAACCTCTCCCATCTGGAAATCTGAACATATTTATCCGCCAGCCGGATGGATCCTACGCAGGAGATTCTCTCGACAGCCCAACCGGTGAACCAGATGAGATGTGATGAGAAATATGTATATTTTGCTAACAGTTCTTATTTGTTTTGTTTGTGTTAATGTCCCCATTTTCTTTATTTCTTCTTATTATGATTTTTTTTTTTTAATTTATTTGGGGCCTAATTGTGAAGTTCAATTCCAGCAAATGTATAGTAGTTTTTAGAGGTGTCTGAGGATGGCAAAATGTTGTATAGATGGGTTGCTTCCTGGAAGTGTATATAGTTGTCTGTCAGATGTAACAAAGATGGTATTGTATGAAAAAGTTCCTTTTTTTTTTTCTTTCTTTTTTTCTATGAAGCTATCGGACGGATCGACTTATTGAGTCGTCCATAGTTGTTCACAAATAATGCACGTGTCCTACAATAAATACACTTTGAACATGTGTGAAACTTAACATACGTTCTTTTCATATAAAATTTTAATATTTTATTTTTAATAAATGGAGTGGGCTCATTATCCACCCATAATCCACCATTCTCTCAGTTCAAATTGAATGAAAGGAGTGGGCCCAATCATTTATCCAATTAAATGAATTACCACAACCCATGAATTGTTTCTAGGGCTGCACATGAGTCGAGCTACTCACGAGCGTTTTCGAGTCAAAGCTCGGCTCGAGCACGAAATTTTGTCGAGATTGAACCAATTTTCGTTAATATCATCTAACCTAACTTCAAATCTGAACATAATTATTTGTGAAGTTTTATTCTAATATTTGGACACTATAGTCGTTCTAAAAAGAATCAATGGTATAGAACAATAAATCTGAAATGTAATATTTGGTCACTACTGTCGGTGATTTTAAGAAAATATAAATTAGTAATAAATCTTATATGTAGGTCCTCCGTAATTGTTTTCTATCTTTTACTTTATTTTATATTTAATGCGTATAAGTTACTATAAATGTGTATTTTCCTTAATTTTTAAGATCTTATAATTTTTTTATCTATATTTTTATTTTTCATATATGTTATACCAAATTATCCATCATCTAACGATTATCGATAAGACATTTATGTTGTATATATAAAAATATTTTTAAGGAATATGTAAATTTATTCATCAAACCAAATTGAAATATATCAAATAAACTATAAATTATCATATAAAATAAAAGAAAAAATTATATTAGAAAAACAAAATGTAGAAAACAAGTATTAACGTAAAGTGAATATAAATAATTATTACATTAAATTATTTTCATTCATCACAAATTATAAAATTTAAAATATAAATAAAAAAACAGATGATCAGAGATATCAACTCGTAAAATTAAATATAATACCACACAATCAAGCATGGAGGAAATTAAATTTATGAAGTTGCGAATACTGTTTATTAATATAAAAAATATAAAATTTATGAAGGTGATATTAAAACTGACAAATTTTTACAAATTGAATATTAAATTTGGGTTTTATTTTAAATAATTTTTTATCTGTTGTATATTTATTTATAGTTTATTAATAATAATATAAATTATTACTTTTTTTTTTTGTAAGTATTTCTTTATCAAATACCCATGTAAAAAAAAAAATAGCGCACTAGTATATATTATGTTAAAACTAGTGCTCTTTTACCTGTGCACATGCACACACGAAATTATGTTAATTATATTAAGTATTAATTAATGAAGTTTTAATTTACTTGTATAAAAAAAAATAAAATGAATTATTATTGATTATAAAATTTTCGTTGTTATATCTTGGCTAATTCTCCCCCAATACATGTCTATTTTTCGATTCATCATCAAAATTTCATTAAATTAGTTATGGTAAAAAAAAAATAATAATAAAATTAATTAGCTTATTTCTACTATGCATACCCCGCATCATCATGTGTATGATTACCAAAGGTAATAAATTGCATATTTTTGGGGTTCTTGATAAATGGTGCAAACAAATTAAAAGAGGCCAACAAATAGGCGTGATTAGACTATTCAAACTTAGTCATGTGGTGCATGAAAATCTTATGCGGACATTATCAAAACCATTCACTCACTTGGAATGATTAAGCATTCACCAAACCCACTAACAAGACATTTTTGCATGATCTACTATTATTTATTGTTACAATAAAAATTTCAAACTGGTAATTAAGGGTACATCAAAGAGAGTATCTATATGTATGGTTGCAAACGAGTCGAACCGAGTCGAGTCGAGCATTGGTCTTATCGTGCAGAACTGAATTTTTTTAGCTGCTTGAGCTCGATTTATGAGGCTCGAGATCGACTCGATAACAAAATACAATAGATCGAGCTTGAGCTCGACACAAAATCAAATACTCAAGTTCGGCTCGAAATTTTTTAAGTGAAATTACCATTAACCACTGTATGTGTTATTACTATTTAAATATATATAAAGAGTATCTTAATAATTTAATATATATATATATATATATATATATATATATTGAGTCGCTCGACAAAGTAAAATATGGGATCAAGCTCAACTCGAGTTCGGTCAAACTCGAGACTCGTTTGCAGCCCTATCCATATATATGTACTGGGAAAAGAGAGAGATCAATTGTTTTAAGAATATGGCATGTATTATATTTCCAATTGTCCTATTAGTATTAGGGTATGTTTGGTATGACATATAAGCTAGCTTATAGCTTATTTGATTAGCTTATAAGCTTCCTGTATTAAATAAGTCCTGTTTGGTAGGACGAGCTTATTTAAAAAGCTCGAGCTTATTTGATAAGCTTGTTTAGGTAGCGTTTCAAAATAAGCTCGTTGAATTTTTTATTTCAGCTAGCTTATAAGCTACTTTTACCAAACACTTTTATCATATAAGCTAGCTTATAATCTATAAGTCATAAGCTATAAGCTATAAGCTAGCTTATCACATATAAGCTATAAGCTAGCTTATCAGCTATCAGCTAGCTTATCAGCTAGTTTTACCAAACACACCCTTAGTAAATTCTCAATGTTGGCTCTAAACAATGTCATTGGAAAATAGCAAATATCATTCAAAGTGAATTAATTAATATTATTGGTGAAAAATGGTGTTTGGATCATACCAACCACTACTTGTTTGTCTTAACTAGAAATATTAAATGTTAATCAATATATAACAGTTACTTAAATGCAATCAGGACGGAAGAAAAATCAATAGAGCCAAAGGAGAAAAATTACTACTACCTTCTATTCTTTTTAAATGTCATTTTAACTTTATCAACTATTAACCAAATAAATGTCGTTTTGGACATATTTTTTCATTATTACCTTTATTTAGCTAATAAATACACTACGTCTTTTCATATTCACTATTCGTCTTTTTTCAAAACATTCATCTCTATCTTCATTAATGAAAGTTATTATTGACAAAAAATATATATATATATATATATATATATATATATATATATATAAAGAATTACCATTTTTTAAAAATAGTAGGTCAAATTCTGGTCAAATCTCAATTAGCATTAATTAAATTCTATACTTAGTAACTTTTTTTTTATTTATTTTTTCAAAAAAATCAGCATTAAACGCTACCTTAAAATTATGGTATTTGTTACTTTTCTTTCAAAAAATCGTGCTACCATAAAGAAACAATATTACATACCATAAATTTTTGGCTAACTAAAGTATTATATTTTCATTAAAACTAATTACGGTTGATTTAATCTTGAAATAGTACAACAATTTTATTTTTTTAAATATGCACCCTAAATTTATATATTTTGTTTTAGGTAAATTTCGACAGATGCAAAAGTCAATTTTCTTTCTCTATTTTTATTAAAAAAACTGATTAAAATAAAATCAAGAATTTCGAATTAGGCAAAATACTATCACATATATCTTTTACTAATTGCAACAGATCAATTATTTATTATAAAAATCGGATTGCATAGTCGACATGACAATTTTGTAAAAGTCAAAATTCTTTCATTTTTTTATTAAAAAATATGTTTACCTTACAATCGAGAATTTTGAATTAGACAAAATACTATAACATGTATTTTTGCCTAATTGTAGCAAATCATATTTATTAAAAAAAATGGATTACATAAAAATCGAGCCAAATTTCAAATTAAAAACTAAAAATCTTTTATCATTTGATTACTTTTGTCTTTAATTCGGACTTTTTTAAACATAAAACAAAGTCATATAATATTAATTTGAAATTCAAAATGAAATCGGATTGTAACATCCTAAAATTTGGGTTTTGTTTAATTATCTAGAATACAAATTTGAAATTGATTGAATACACTTACAAAATAAATAATGATTTCATACACTTACAAAATATCGTATATATTCTGCTAAATAATTTAATCGATTTATTTAAGACTATCTACAATCTTAATATAATTTGTGGCGATAGACGATGTACCAAAAGACCAAACAAATAATTTTGTGTATAATGATGTGTTTAATAATATATAACGTTACATTGTATTTCATTTCAATATATATGTATTTTGCATTTTTTCAATCATCCAAATTTAACTGCTTACTTTAATAAAACTAGCTCGTGCATCGCACGGGTACCACACTAGTTCTTAATTATTGTGCAAGTTCTCGTTTTTAATTATTGTGCAAGTTCTCAAAACGATACTTATTATGAATAGGAAGGAGTATTAATTTGTCTCGATGTTAAAAATTGATATTAATTAATTAGTGGACTGAGTTTCTTTTGTAGGTTAATTGATCCGGTAATCAAGTCTGTTAATTAGCTTGTTCTTACAAACATTTTTAATCCAAAATATTAAAAAAAAAAAATCTAAATATTTCGTATAATTATCTAATATAATTATAATAATTATATACATTTATATTTTTTGTTTAACATAATTTTATGGTACATATAAATGCCATATAAATTTTATTCAGTATAACATACTAAATAATATATTAATAATTAAAAAATATATAAATAACTAAATATAATACTTATTATTTCAAACATAGCAATAAGAAAATAAATATTTGTTACAAATATTATTAAATTAAAAATACAAAAAAATAAAAATAAAAATGTTTCTAAAACAAGAAACAAAATTGAGGTGGTCGGCCATGGTGGGCCAGGTGTAATAAACTAGATAAAACTTTAAAAGAGGTGTCAAATGTGCTTCTTGTACATGGGTGGGCCAGGTGGTTTGCCAACTCTTTCACGCTTTGGGGAACGCGTGTAGTAAATGTTCTTTTATGACGAATTGAGTGTGTGAAACTCACGCCCTTACTCATATCGATGTATTTTATTTTGGTGTACTTTTATATTGAAGTGTATGAAAGGTTTGAATTTGTAAACCTCCTATAAGGCGTCCCCAATAGTTGACTATTTGGCAAACTATTATGACGTGGACAGGAGAAAAGTAGGAGAGATAGTAGTCACTAGCGACGAACAAATAGCTTATCTATTTCACGTAGCCCAAGATTATGTGAGAGGAGTATGTGGGTCCAATAGTGTAAAATAGTTATTTTTCTTATCTCTCACATCTACGTCAGCTGACCATATAGCTAGTAATAACTATTACCATTGGAGATGCCCTAATAGTACAAAGGAACGATCTTACGTTTTACAATTACCAAATCAATTTCTGTCAGGATTTGTAATCATTAGATCAACTATTTTTTGACGGTCCTCGATGAAATGTTTCGTAACGAGATCTTAAAAAAGATTTCCGACTCACCGATATGAATAGAGTGAGATTTGCACAATAATGTGAAACGTTGGATTAGATTTAAAGAGTTTTTTCAATTCAAGGTCTGAAAGATGGGTAAACTATCAATTCGGGGCTTGAAAGATTTTTTTTCTCAATTCGAGACCTAAATGTTATAAAATTATCAAATTAAGTCCTACAATTAACAACACTCATAAAACTATTAAATTAAGAGCTAATTTGAACTTTTAAAACACCAAATCTGTTTTTTTTTAATATTATGCAAATGTTTACTTATTATTTTATGTGAGTAAGCAACAATCTTTTATTTTTTTTTTTCAAATTTTGTTTTTTAATACATCAAATTAACTCTCAATTTAATGGTTTTATGAGTGTTGTTAATTGTAAGACTTAATTTGATAGTTTTATAACATTGAGGTTCTGAATTGAAAAAAAAATAAAAAATCTTTCAGGCCCCAAATTTGATAGTTTACCCATCTTTCAATTCTTGTATTGAAAAAACTCCATTTAAATATTAGAGGCAATTTAGTATTTCCGTATTTTGTCATAACTTGTTACTCATGTAAAATGGCACATATATAAATTATAAAGAGCCATTCAGGAAGGGAAAATTAAATATATATATATATATATATATATATATATATATATATATATATATATCTCAATCGCCCTCTCAATCGGTGCCTGTAGTTGGGAAAAAAAAAAAAAATAAATAAAAAATTGTTTAATCATCACAAATATTATAGTAAATATTGATGTAGCTGACTAAATTAGTTCGGTCCGAAAGTTTGAGACAAGTGGTTGGTTTGGCTAATATGCCAACTTGAGTCTGAAGACAAATTTATCAGGTAAAATTTAAAATTGTAAAAAATACTTATTAATTCTATAAAATTCGAGTAAAACATGCACTAAAATGCAAAAATATCCATTACCTAATTGCTACGAGTGGTAAATAATAGGGCATTACTATTCACCGCCCCCCTTATTACTAGTCACCGCCCCCCTTGGACATTTTTGCCCTTTATTACTATCTCTCTCTACTCTATCTCTCTACTTTTTTTCTTT
>CACSLK010013932.1:4270950-4287252 GCA_902706635.1 Striga hermonthica | reverse complement strand
GAAAATGACCTACAATGTTTGAACGAGAATAGTGTATCCAACTATATATAGATTAATTTGATCAATATAAGTGGAATAAAATTACTTATTAGTTATTAAGAAGATTTAGTTAAATAACAAAATTCAACATATCCAAGAAAAGATCTCATCTGAATTTTGTGGGTCTTAAGCTTATTGTCGATCCTAGTCGTAATTGTTGTTGTTGTTGTTGTTATTGTTGTTATTGTTATATTTGCAATTTCATCTAATTTTTTTACTTAAGATAAAATGAATTAATTAAGTATCGAAGTACACACGCTGAGAACTAGTCCCGACATTCTATAAGTATCGAAGGCTAGTTCACAAGGCAAGATACTGGTTTGCAATTGAAAGGTCGGTTCGTGAGGTGTAGAACACATCAGATAAACAAGGATAAGTATTTTTATGTGAAAATCATACTGATTATTCATTATTATTTAAAATATTATATTGATAAAGAGAAAAGTAAAACGAGGGAAACATGTGAATAGTGTATTTTCGAATTACAACTTAAAGAAGGAATCTTAGACATGGCCACGGGCGGCCCGGCCCGTGGCCCGACTCGTGACCCGGTACCGGCCCGGCCCGGCCCGGTACCGGTACCGGCATGAACAGTGCCGGGTTCGAGAACCGGACCGCGGCCAATCCGGTCCGGTTAAGGGTCACGGGTTTTTTTTGTTGGTCCCGCCGGGCTGGGCCGGGCCGGGTCATTTCTTTTGCTTTTTTTAAGGGCCGTACCGGCCCGTGAACCGCCGGGCCGGTGAACCGGCGGTTCGGGCCGGTTCTACGAACCGGCCCTTAGTTCCAACCGGGCCGGTCCCGGTTCCACCATTTCCGGACCCGTGGCCCGGCGGGCCGGGCCGGGCCGGGCCCGGACCCGGCACCTGGCCACGTCTAAGGAATCTCTGTGCAACTTAAATAAATAAAACAGATTAGGTATTTCAATAGCCAATACAATCTTCTCCGCTTGTTCGATTAGTTTACTAGTTTGTCCAGCCCAAATCAGATTGCTCAGAGAGGAAATACGCATTGGGCCCATCTTCTACTCCATTAAGCCCAGGAAGAAATAGGCTTACATATTTCATTATTACTTCACTTTTTAATTTTTTATTTTTATTGCATATTTTCTGATTTATTTCTTAATTTAATTACATATTTCATATTATTAATCAAAATATATGTAAATTATATGTTTTTATCTATTAATTTCGTTTTAAAAAACAAAACTTATTAAACTTTTGCATAAATATAACTTATATTGATTAATTTCCTCATTTAAGTTAATTGTTAAATATAATAAATATTTTTACAATAAAGAAGTAAAATATCGACTATAAAAAATAATATTATGGTTGACATTTTATGTAAAAAAAAATAAAAAATTAGTCAGGCTTTAGAATGAGAAGTTAAATAAAACTAAGCTTTAAATTAAAAATAACCTAAAATAAATCTTCTATATATTGAGAATAAAATTCAATTCAACTTAGATTAATATAACTAAAAAATTGGGTCTTGTAATAAAATTTCCCCGATTTAAATTCTGCATGTATATTTGAGGTACAAAATGTTATGCTAGATTGGAAGTATTTTTACCTTTTATTTTATTTGATCTAGTTTTGAGAATAAAGTGAGTTAATTTTTTTTTAAAAAATGATTAAATGGAGTTTGAGTTGATTTTGGAATTTGTGTTTGGATATAGCTAAAATGGAATAATTAATGCTGATGTGATGTAAATATAGAAAGAATGATTAGTAGTTAAAAATATACTAGTACGTACCCCGTGCGATGCACGGAACATAGATATTAAATGAGTTATTTTAATAGCCTTGTCCGTTTAAATCTTAAAAGTAATAGTGTTATTATTTATTTTCTACCTCTTTTGATCAACGTTAAGTCTAAAAAATAATAAGGTTATAAGTTTTTTTTCATATCTTTTAACCAGCATTGTTTTTTAGCCAGAACTTAAATATGAGTATGTTAGGGCTAGCTTGTAAAATAATTAATATATTATCTCACTAAAATATTTATACTAATAAAACTTTAATTTCAGTATATAAATTTATCCCTTGATATAAGAAAAAAGGTAACAGTTTTATTTATTCTTGTTCATCATATAATATTTAATTATTATTTTATTATATAATAAAAAAGAATAGTGTTGAATAGTTTTTTTAACATAAAGATAATATTAAATAAATATAAATATCCATACAAATATACGAACCAAGTTTTTTTAATAGTTTTTTTATAAGTTTTACAAAAGTATATTATAATTTGTTAGTGTATTATTCAAAATCGTAATATTGATTTGTAGTTTTTAGAAACAGAATTTTGATTGTTTTTACTCACCCCATTTTATGGGATTTTTTTATGTCAATATAAGAAGAATTAAAAACAATATGTAAAATAGGAAACTTAATTAAAATTATAAATGCATTAATTACTAGTTGATAAAATTAGAAGTTCATTAATTAAAGTTGACTTTTCTACCTACTATATTTAGTAAATAGGTTTCCTTTTAATATAAGTATAGATAAGTGAGTAATGATTGTGTGATAATGAATTACTAGTACGTACCCCGTGCGATGCACGGAACATAGATATTAAATGAGTTATTTTAACAACCTTGTCCGTTTAAATCTTAAAAGTAATAGTGTTATTATCTATTTTCTACCTCATTTAATCAACGTTAAGTCAAAAAAACAATAAGGTTATAAATTTTTTTTCATATCTTTTAACCAGTATTGTTTTTTAGCCAAAACATTAAATATGAGTATGTTAGGGCTAGCTTGTAAAATACTTAATATATTATCTCACTAAAATATTTATACTAATAAAACTTTAATTTCAGTATATAAATTTATTCCTTGATATAAGAAAAAAGTAACAATTTTATTTATTCTTGTTCATCGTATAATATTTAATTATTATTTTATTATATAATAAAAAAGAATAGTGTTAAATAGTTTTTTTTAACACAAAGATAATATTAAAAAAATATAAATATCCATACAAATATACGAACCAAGTTTTTTTAATAGTTTTTTATAAGTTTTATAAAAAATATATTATAATTTGTTAGTGTATTATTCAAAATCGTAATATTGATTTTGTAGTTTTTAGAAACAGAATTTTGATTGTTTTTGCTCATCCCATTTTATAGAATTTTTTATGTCCTAAGAAGGATTAAAAACAATAAATAAAATAGGAAACTTGATTAAAATTATAAATGCATTAATTACTACTTGATAAAATTAGAAGTTCATTAATTTAAGTTGATTTTTCTACCTACTATTTTTAGTAAATAGGTTTCCTTTTAATATAAGTATAGATAGTGATAATATTAATGAGAGTTAAGTTGGTTTAAATTTGAATTGAATTTTGAGTTAAAAGTTTGTAATCAAACATGATTCGTCAAGGATAAACATTCGGCCAGCCAATACCACAAAAAACTTGTGTCCAGTCGTACATGATTGTTAGTCTGCAGATTGAGGGTAGGCCTGTAAACGAGTCGAGCCCAGTTTGAGCATATGGTGCTCGAGTTCAGCTCGTTAAGGCCTCGAGCTCGAGCCTTAACGAGCCGATCTCGAACTTTAACAAGCCGAATTATAAAAAAAATAACATAGAAATTCTTTTTTTGAACCTTATCGAGCCAAGCCGAGCTCGGCTCGTTTATCGAACGAGCTTCAAATGAGCTTGTACTCGGTTTGTTAAGGCCTCGAACTCAAGATATAATATTATGTAAATTTAAGAACTTTGCCCCCCTTAAATCTCACTCCCTTGAGAGTTTCACACCTGCACACCTATTAATACTATGTATGTAAAAGATATAATATTATGTAAATTTAAGCACTTTACCTCTTTAAAATATATATTAATGTAAATAAATCTCACTTCCTTGAGAGTTTCACACCTACACACCTACTTCTTTATTTTCTTTAATAAGTTATATAATATAATAGACTAAGTAAATAAAGTACTCTTTACACCGTTACATATATAATTAAAGCAAATATAATAAAAGATTACAATAAACAAAATCTGAGTTTCTGCACACAATTGATAAGGCGAGGAGTCGAGTGAAGAGGTAGACAAACGAAAAAGATTACATATTTGAGCATTTATTGGATAATTATATTTGTAAGTATTTTTATTTACATCCGTGTCTATGATATTATTTATTTGTTCTTTACTTTCTTTTGAGTCTTGAACAATTTAGGTTTAGGGTTTAATAATGTTGAATGTATGAATAATCTAGATTTTGATAATTCGGTCGGGAGTATGGAATTTTCAGGCATAGTTGATAGTTTGAACAACATTCGACTGTGTGACATTAGAATATCCATTTTAATTTGCTCTTTAAACTTAATAGTATGACAATGATACTCAAGACATATTATGTTCTATATCTTTTTTTTTTGAAAAAAAAATAAGACATTTATCAAATATTTCTCATCTTAATCAATGTCACTTGTTTG
Source organism: Striga hermonthica (assembly GCA_902706635.1). NCBI lineage: Eukaryota > Viridiplantae > Streptophyta > Magnoliopsida > Lamiales > Orobanchaceae > Striga > Striga hermonthica. The sequence goes on along the minus strand of CACSLK010013932.1, from coordinate 4,282,756 downwards.
CAGAAGTATTCAATTGCTTGAGCCGGGACAAGTTTATGCATCAGTGCATTGCATCTGCTTCTTATGCAATATTTTCTTATTGCCTATTGCAAGAGAATAATTAATCATTCTTATAAAATTTTTTTTTTCTTAAATTCTAAAATTACAACTTTATGTCTTTATTATTAAATATATATCTTTATCGAAAAAATTTCGCCTAGACGAAGTCTAATTATTGCAACGCCAAAAAGAGTTGTCCAGACAAAAATCAAAGCACTTGGGTTGGGTGCCCCTAATTGGGTTCGTGGCCTCATTTTTAAAATAAAATAAAAATGTTAATACTTGTACAGATTAAAAACAAAAGGAGTTGACTTTTTTTTTTTCATTAAACATAGCACATAACGTGACATTTTCTGAAACCAAAATGCAAATTCAATATCTATAATTCGAATCATATTCTACAAATTCACAAAGCCAAAAATAATTTTAAAAATAATAAATAAATAAATTAATATACCAACCCGAATATAATATAATGAAAAGGAGGAAAATGAAATTCAATAGAATGGGAATCCATTGCCCATAGCTCGGGATTCGTTGCGATAGCCATAGATATCCCACCACGTGCTGTTGCATCAATCATCAAGATTCAAGAGCCCACACGACGCATCTCAGCCGTTGGATCATCATCCCCCATGTGGCGCATGACATGTCCACCGAATAATTCCCCCGTTTGCCACCTCATCACTGACTAAAATATTACCAGGTTGGCCAGCAAGCAGTAAAGTGATGCACTACGCGCTTGAAACGTTGTACCCCAACGACTCATGATAGTCTCTACACAGCTGTCCTAACAAGCCTTCCAACATTCCATCCTCCCAACCGTCCTTCATGGCGCGGTTCAATCTCCCAACAAACCCCGGCCCGGCCCGAACCTCGCAGTACCTCAAGAACTCCGCCACCTCCCTCGGGTCCTCGCGCGTCCAGCACGCACCATCGGCCGAGTCAAGCGGGCCCGGCATGGCCCGCGGCCCGCCCAATTCTCCCGCCAAAAGCTCGACAATGCCGTTGACTAGATTCATCGGCGCCCGGCCCCGGCCGTCCCATATCCAAACACGAGCGGCGCCTTTCCGCACCGCTCGGACCACTGCCCGGTCGTAATCGGGGCCTTCCATAACCGAGCGGCTTATTCGGACCACGAACTCGCCGGTGCCCGCGCGACGTTGGACGATGACGTCGTCGGTCAAATCGTGGCCGGTCAACTCCAAAACCACGTGCGAGACGGGTTTCTTGTCGTCATCGGGATAGAGAATGGCTTGGACGAAGTCGCTCGTCTTGACGAGAACACGCACGGCCTCGTCGTTCGACGCGTAGAAGAGTTGGAACCGTTTTCCGGCGACAGTGCCGTGGGCCCCGTTGACCACGGAGACGGCGTAGCCTTTGGAGGCTTCGTGGTTGGCCCACACGGAGACTATGCCGATGAAGGCCACGAACGAGAATCGTAAAGCGATGGTCGAGCTCGACTGGACGAGGTTGAGGTTGTCGGGAATCCGGTGGTCGGCTGGCGGAGTTGCGGCGGGGGTGGAGGGTGGGTGGAGGAGTGGTTGTAGGTGGGGGTGGTGTTCCTTCTTCTCCTCCTCCATACATGTAGTTTTATTCATTAGTTTTATTGGGGTGTGTAATTAGGATTGATCAAGGTTTTGGATATGGCACTAAATGGGGGAATAATGAGTGGATGACCAAAGGGGTGGAGGCCCCCACGACGAATTAAAAAAAAAAGGTTAGGATTGTGGCAATCCTTATCTGCTCTTTAGTACTATTTGGTTAACTGGTTTACTTCAAAGGGGACCGGTTGCAGCAGGTCATTTTAATTAGAATGTGGTGTGGTATGAGATTAATTGTTGGTCAATTTTGTGAAAGAAAGTACTCTACAATTTGTTTACAAGTGTGGATCCACGTTGAGAGAGTCATATGCTGACAAAAATCATCGAGATATATAGAAGACTTGCTTTTCCTTTAATGTCCGATCCAAGATAAAAGAAGTAAAGTCCAAGAATGTACTGGCTGAGAGCCTGATATCATAAAGGCTATGGACAGTTGGAAAGGTTATAAACTTCCTAGCGAGTAGAACTGCAAACAAGTCGAGCCGAGCTCGAGCTCGAGCTTAAGGTGTTCAAGCTAGAGCTCGAGCCGAGCCGAGCTGTAGCATGAAATCGAGCTCGAACTCGGCTCGTTAAGGTCTCGAGCTCGAGCCTTAACGAGCCGATCTCCAACTTTAACAAGCCGAATTAAAATAAAATTATATAAAAATTCTATTTTAGAGCCTTATCGAACCGAGCCAAGCTCGGCTCGTTAGCCAAATGAGCTTTAAATGAGCTCGAGCTCAGCTCATTAAGGCCTCGAACTCGAGCCGAGTTGGGCTCGTTTAATTTAATAGCACAGGGAGTATGTTACATAACTAGTGAACACTCATCTCTCTCTCTCTCTCTCTCTCTCTCTCTCTCTCTCTCTCTCTCTCTCTCTCTCTCTCTCTCTCTATATATATATATATATATGTATATATATATATATATATAATTACTAGTTGATGCATTTAATAAGACATTTAATAAAACCTATTTTCATTTTCCTACAAAAGAAGTTACATTTTTTTAATTAATTACTCACTAATCTGCTAAAACCGTTACACCTTAATATATATTTTTTATTATTTATTTTCTGGATCAGTTATTAAATTAATTCTAAATTTATTAGCAAAATATTCAAATGTGTAACGGCTAATGTTGGAACTTAAAGTTGATTGACACATTCAGAGTTGTAACCGCTATATTTGGTTGCATTGTTAGAAGAAAAAAATGATTGGCACATATTTTTTCTCTTCTAAAAATCAAAAACACCAATAATTTTTTTTATATTAATATATAAATTATTTTATTCATGGTACTAATGTAAATGTTGCGTAGTTAAAATAAAATTTAAATCTTAATTAATTTTGAATGATAAAAATAACTTAACAAAAAGTAATAATTTTTATATGATAGAAGTACATGTCTAATTAATAAATACAAACAAAAACGTGTTTTATATCTGTGTAAATGCACAAGATCAAATACTAGCATGGTAATAACCACTGACCATAGGCTTCTCTGGGTTCGAATAAACTATATATCAATCAAAATTAAATTAATATTGAATCGAATAAACTATATATCAATCAAAATTAAATTAATAGGGAAAGTGTCTAATATAGAATATAATAGAGTTATTTGGAAACTTTTCAAACCATTTCAAGCACCCGTTCACAATTTAAACAAATTGAAATTATGGAAACTATTCAAACCATTTCATACAAGAACCCGTTCACAATTTAAACAAAATAAATTCTCACACCCCTTCATTTGAGACGTGACCTTTATCAAAGATTGCCTCACTTAACTATATAAACACACTCACGGACACAAAAATAATTAATTAGTACTTTGAAAATATTCTTGCACATCATCAGTTAATTATATATCAAGAGCCTAGCTCAATTAATGGCGAGCCACCGGATTAATTATGTGTTGGCGGCAGTGTTGGCGGCAATGGTGGTGGCTGTGGCGGCCGAGAAAAACGCGAATTTGGAATGCATGAGAGAATGCTACTTCGACTGCACGCAAATAAAGATTTTCAGTGAGAGCGAATGCAAGAAAGAATGCGTGCTCGGGTGTGCGAGGTACTTCATGAGGAAAGCTGCCGAGGAAGATGACGATGATAACAACAAGTTCTTTCCTTTGTGGATTTAGAATATTATGATTAATTGTTTTATGATCTTATTACATATTAAGAAGATGGTTTTGTTTGTTTGTCTTTGTCTTTATATATTATGATTAACTATCACTATTACACTGCAATATCTGCTGATTAGTAATCAAGCTCAAGTTCATCTACACTCTTTCAACCGATTACAATTACCGAATATATCAGACAAAACGAGTAAAATCGAGCAATTTCCTTACAGTTCTTGAATAAAAACCGGCCCTTAGTTATATGTACAGTGGGACAAATACTAAAACGGCTACAGATGCTAATAGACAGCGGGAAGAAGGAAAGCGACTCGTGACGACTGCAGCCGAAGTCGTAGGCGTGTTTGGTCGACCGGCACCAAACACACGGGACCCACTCGAACTGCTTATATTCAATACCGATGAACTCGTGCTGCAAAATTTAGACATGAGTAGGCACAAGTTAGTCCCAATATTAATTAGTTGCCTTAAGCATTGTAGAAATATTAAGTTCTTACATAACAAACAACTTTATCATGAATTAATTAGCAGTATTCACCTAGTCATTGGATACTGACATGAATCATAACCTGCACAAATAGTAAATATACATCAAGAACAAAAATTGCAATTTTTTAAAACAGATGACAATAATTTTGTTCCATATATCTTACTTGGGTTGGTGCTTGTAATAACTGCAGCCCCACCGAAATTGCAGCTGGTCGGAATCGGGTTCATCTGGTAATAACTATTGAACGCGTAAGACGCGTGGTCCCGGACCGTGTTCGGGTAATAACAGCGGCCACCAGGCTGGACGGCCGAGCAGTCGGCCCCACCATGCCCGCACGCGTAGTCCAATGCAACTTGCAGTGCAGCCTGTGGCACGGACTGCATCGCAACGCACCAGCTCCCGACCGGGCGCGTGTTTGTTTGTAAAGGGATAGTCGAGGGATTATTCGGGTTCATCACCATAGGCTTCTCGGGGTTCGAAGAAATCGGGTTTATAACCTCGGTCGACGGGTTGACAGTTGGGACGGTCGTGATGGGGGTAGTTACGTCTTTTTTCTCGGCGGAGATCGACAAAGGGCCTTGCCATTTTTTGTATCAAGGTGCATTTTGCATGATAAGGATTGAAACAAATGTTAAGGGGGATATTTGTAATCTTGAAATGTAACAGGGGTTTTCTTGCAATTAGAAAAGATACAGGGGTATTTTGTGCAATTAATCACTGAAACTGAAAAAAAAAGGTGTTCTGTGATAGGCTAAATGATCTGCTTAGTGCATACAATACAGTTGAGACTATTAACCTTGACTTGAAACAGGGTAAAGTTAGTGTGATATAACATGTATCAAACATTATACAGACAAGTTAAGATAATGACAATGGACAAACAAATTGTAAGCCTACAAAACAAATGAAAAGGCAAAATGAAAGGACTATAGAGGCATGAACATCCTTATTAGGAAATTCTTTGCCAGTTAACTGACCATGGCTTGAAAATTCAAATACAATCAACTATAGAAATATGGGGAAATGATACTGTCCCGCGTCGGGATGGTACCGTAACGGGACCGTATCATTTCCCAGAAATAATGAACAACTACAAGCATTATGATGTAGAAGAAGTAGTAACAGATAGTCACCTGAACAGAATACAAGAGCAGCCAGGTGGTGAATAAACACAAGGCAACAAATGATTGTTCTTGTACTCATCTTCTTCTCAAGCTTGCAGTCCCTTCAAGTTTCAGTCAAGTTTGCCTTTTCTCTTCAACTTTGTTGGGTAACTCTTTAAAACAGAGAAAGAAAGGCAACAGATAAAACCATGTCAATCCAAAGAGACATGATTACACTTTGACAAACAGAGGACTTTGGGTCATTAAATATGTATAAATTACAAATAATTATGATTTGTGTGGGTCATGTAGAGAGAAAAAAAGAGTGGTAGTGTGTGTGTGTGTGTGTGTGTGTGTGTGTGTGTGTGGAGATTGAACAAAAAAATTAAATAAAGGGTGGTGGTGGGTAAATTAAAGTGGTGAAGGGATGAGAGGAGGAGAGGCAAAGGATTGGAATTAAAGTGTGTATATGTTGGCAATGATGACAAATTTGGTGTTTTTGCTTTTGGTCCTTCCTTTTTATGTTTATTATATGATTATTACAAATGACTTTTTCTATATCCATATCTTTATATATTGTTTTTTGTACCTAGGAGCCAAGATTTGGGAACTGATTACCATTATTTGATTTTACTATTTTTCTGGTTTGTTTTTATCTTGGGACCTTCAAAACAGTACATTTTCTTTTCTTTTATTTATTATTATTATTTTTTTTTTTTTAAAAAAAATTTGAGTTACAAATCCAGATCCAATTTGAGGGTAAATACTTCCACAGTTGGGGGAAGAGCTCCAATTTCAAGTTTTAAAACAAAAACTAATAAAAGCATTCATATCAAAAGGAAAACTGGCTGATGCAAAATTATTTTATTCCATCTTTGGAAAAAAAATGCACTCGAACCATATAAGCGTCAAAGTATTTACGTCGGGAACTTTTCTCTTCTTTTGTAGAAACTGGCTTCCAACTTACCGATTCAGATATATCCTCAACTTAATAAATGATACATATCCAGTATGTACAAATATATCTTTCTTTATCTTAAAAGTATATTTAATTGTATTAAAAATAAGAGAATATTAAAAATATAATATAACTTGGCCGATTCAACCAAACTGCACATCGGTTTTTAGACTAAAATTGAGTCTTCGATCGAAAATTTTAATAATTTTTTCTTTTTAAATATTTTCAGGTGGACCATAACATCCATTTTAGACTAAATTGATTGGTCTAGTTCAATATTTTCTTGTTAAATAATTTCAATCATTTTTTTTTTTTGTAAAAATATTTTCACACAGATCAAATCGATTAGATGAACCATCACACTGAATCAACCAGTTCAATGCGATTTCCATAAACATGATAAAATATATGGGAAATGCTACGGTCCCGTTATTGGACCATTTTGTCTAAGTTTGTAACGGAACCATGCCAGAGATAGTTGATCTAAAGATTACAATTCCCGACGGAATGGTTTCGACTCACGGAACCGTAGCATCTCATAAAATATATATATATACATATCGTACCAAGGAAGCAAATAAACGTTACATCATCGACCAATTGGTTTCAAATTATATGTCTAAGCACGTTGTACTTTTAATTAGTATTTCGAAATCACAACTGCACTTTAGTTAATAGGAAATTAAATGTTTCTTTTCATCAAAGCTAAAGTAAAGTGGCTTCTTGACTGTAGCGGGAATAAGAGATATATCTATACTATTATAAAAGAGTTAATGAATCTGTAAAAATATGTTTTACCTAAAATATCCTTACTTTATGATCTTTATAATGGTAAATTAGTAACTTAATATCCATCCTTCCTATCACAAATGATATGATTCCCGAAAAGCTTATGCTGGACTTTACAATTGAAATCATAGGCTATGGGGTAATGGGAACCAATTAAAAATCTGGGCCCAATTGACAGTGCTCGGTGAGCTTTCAGATTACCATTGAACATATCTTAGTGAACATAAATACATAATCAGAAATTGGAAAAAAGCGCATGTATATTTGGTACCTTTTTTTGTAATATATTTGCACTTGATAATTTAATATCAATAACATATAATTGCATTATAATAAATTTCTAAATATTATATAAAACAAGTAAAATTCAAAGGGAAGTACTACCCTCAATTGTACAACATACAATATTAAATATAAAATATTATTATATAAATTTGTTACAGTTCTAAATGTATGTTCTTTTCATATTATTAATTACATAACTACATGTCATAATAAAAAAAGTTGATATAACATAATTATATAATCTTTACATTAAAATAAATTTTTAATTATTATATAAAACAAGTAAAATTCAAAAGGAAGTACTACCTTCAATTGTACAACATACAATATTAAATATAAAATATTATAATATAAATTTGTTACAGTTCTAAATGTATGTTCTTTTCATATATATTATTAATTACATAACTACATGTCATAATAAACAAAGTTGATATAACATAATTATATAATCTTTACATGAAACAAATAACACGGTATATAAAACTACTCAAATTCCTTTTTCGGAAAAACGTGGTATCAAGTAGGACGGATGAGAAAAAAAATTTAACATGAAAAAAAAAATGAATTTTGCACATGAATTTTTGAACATAATAGCAAATATTGAAATATAAAAAGCATATTATTATTTACTTCTATTTTTAATTTACATTTAGATAAATTTCTAGGACTAAAATATTTGAGCATGCTAATAAATTGACTAGAGAAAATAATAATTCTAATATCAAATTTTATTTTATTATACTATGAATCTTTAAATCATGTACTAAATAATTAAGTTAAAAAATGTCTTTCATAAAGTAAAGTTTAACAACTATTTTCAATAATATTATTTTATCGAAAAAGTAACAAAAACTTATAAACCGAGAAATAATAATAAAATCTACTCTATAATCGAATAATGAATAACATGTAAAAAAAATTAAATACGAAGACATATTGTCAAATAGATGAATATTGATAGCTTGAGATATCTTTTATATGTGATATATTTATAACAGTAAAACTATAATAATAATGTTTAGTAAAAGAGATTATAATATAATTTATGGTAAAAGTATAATTATGCACAATAATAAATAAAATTTAGTTGACTAAAAGTTGAACGTAATTGCTAAATAAATTATAAAATATGTCAACTTGAATAGTGATCATAATCACATTTGATACGTGTTTCTATCATGATGAACTATATACAATATAGTGATATATTTATAGAGTTAGTAAAAAATAAATAACACATAAATATCTTTTATTCCATTAAATATAATTTCAAATACACAAATGTTTTTTTGATTGTCAATATCATAAACAAATTCTTTTTATTTATTTTTATTACCCATGAAAAATATACATGACCATGCTGTAAATTGAACATTGAGATTTATGATGTACAAAAATACAATATAAATAAAATATAAAATGGTAAAAGTTGCTTTATAATCGAATAATGAATAACATGTAAAAAATTAAATACGAAGAAATATTGTCAATTAGATGTTCTAAGAAATATTGTCAATTAGATGAACATTGATTGCTTGAGATATCTTTTATATTTGATATATTTATAATAGTAAAACTATAATAACAATGCTTAGTAAAAGAAATAAAAAGTGTAATTTATTGTAAAATTGTAAGTATGCATGATAACAAATGAAATTTAGTTGACTAAAAGTTGAACGTAACTGTCAAATAAATTAAAAAATATGTCAACTTTTAATAGAGATCATTATCACATTTGATATATGTTTCTATCATGATAAACTATATAAAATATAGTGATATATTTTATAAATTTAATATAATACATTTTATAATATAAAATAAATAAAACATAAATATCTTATATTCTATGAAATATTATTTCAAATACACAAATGAGTTTTGATTGTTAATATCTATCATAAACTAATTCTTTTTATTTTTTATTTTTTGTTCATCACCCATGAAAAATATACATGCCATAAATTGAACAATGAGATTCCTATGTACGAATATACAATATAAATATAATATAAAATGGTATTTAATAACTATTTTTACATATTTAGTGATTTATAATAATTATATTAGTTTATTTCTATATCATTTTAGTAAGTTTCAAAATTTCATGATTCTCAATAATTGGTTTTGATATATTAATAATCAGATTATCTTTTTAAATTTAAAAAATACGGTATATATTGCTTATTTAAAAGACACTTTAAATTATTCTTGTATTATCATTTATTGACGACTGAAATAATTATTGTTGAAGTACACAAATTCTTACTATATTTTTTCTAATTTCTATTTATGATAGGTGATTAATTATATAGTTTGAGAATTTGTTTTTCTATTATTCAATTAATAAAACACATATAAACTATAAATATAGTGTTTTGTTGTTTAAGTCATTTGAGCCAAATATTCAAAACAATAAAATCATTTGTATCCATATACTATACATAAATGGTATATAAACAATGACATAGTTGTTTTTGACAATAAAAAAATAGTAATAAATTGAGTATAAATTGCATACATTATCCGACTAATTAATACATCCTCCATTAGCTTCATAATTTTATGAATGGAGACTGTAACAAATATTTTAGTTTTTAATCAAGTATTTTGAAAATTGAACAATGATCTGGGTTGACTATTATCATTTCTTTTGGAGCTTCATAAAAATCAATAGAAAATAACATTATATGTTAGTTATTGATAGTTAAATTTTATTCATTTGTTGCTTTTGGAAAAGAGAATTGTTGTTTCAGTTCAAATCTATGTTTTTAAAGATCTTTTTGTGTTTGAAAAAAAAAATATTTATTCTTCAAAAGTGGTCATTTTTGGTTGTTGGTGGTGTAAGAAACAATTCTCATTTTTACTTAAGACAATTTATAAGTAATTTAAATTTTTCTACTTATCTATTTATTAAAAAAATATTAATAAAATAATTATGATGTTATTTTATAAATATATTAATTATAATAAATACATATTAAATAAAAGATCGATTATACACAATAAAAAAATTATAATAAAAAAAGTATATTTTTAACCAAAAAATGTGGTTTGTGTGTGAAACTAATTAAGGTTGTGTAATAATGTAAAAATGTGTTAAAAAAATTACTATATATACCCTAACATGTGTTTTAAATTTTAATAAATTTTCATATTAATAATCAAATACAACATACAAAAAAAATTAAATATATCAATGAAGTAGGCAGACCTAACGACTGAAACATTCTTATATTCTCAATAGGTATACTACACTCAATTGAATAGTCATACTTTAAAAATAAAAATAAGATATTTTATTGTATTCGTATATATTTTTATTAAAAAAGTAGGATGGATCAATCCGTCTAATAGCTATTTCGTCTCATACAAGAAATTTTGTGAATTAATATTTCAACTTAATAAGTATTTAATCAATGGATTTTATAATAAATTATCAATTAAATGAAATTACATCTAACATATGATAACATATGATATAAAAATACAAATTGAATGAAAAAAAAATATTTAGTAACACATATTAGACGAAATTTTGACCAAGTTTAGACGTCTATATATGTTTGTATATATGTTTAATTTGACAAAGTTTAAATATTACGGTTCATCTACATCACGCACTGGAGGGAATTTTAAACAAGTTATTCAATCGCAATATTACATGTGACGTAAAAACGAAATTATAGCTCATTATACATAATATGAAACTTTTAATTTAAATCAATTTATTTATTAAGTAAAAATAAAATATAATTTACCAAAATAATAATTTTGATGTTCTTGAAATATTTTTACGATTATTGAAATTTAAATGAGATTGTGTACCATATGTTTGTAGTGGTTCATGAAAAATAAAATAGTATTTGAATGAAAAAAAAAACTAAAATTCGTGACGACAATATAAATAATATTTAAAAGAAAATTATGTCACATAAAAATTACTATAATATCCTTGTAAAAGATTCAATTTAGTTTTATTGTGAAATTTTTTAATCTTCTCCAAAAAAATAAAAATCAAATAAACTAAACTAAATTAGTTAATGAAAGTTTGTTAATTAAATTTTTTATGCAATTTTTTCCACAATGACTTTTAAACTATTATTTTCAGAATTGTATTTGAACTTTCAATATATTTGATACAAGTATGTGACTATTTTTTTATTTGATTAATTGAAAATAATAATGGAAAATATTGAATAGACCATAAAAATAGAAAAGAAAAATATAATTTAAAATCACATTAAAATATAAATTATGTATCACGTGCATTCGCACGTGCTCTTTACTAGTATAAATAAATGTACATATCCAAACTACTATGCTAAAGAAGGTATTATATATTTAGGAGCAATTGAATAGTATATTGTTGACAGTGGTGATGGTATCATGGCATTCGGTACTTTTTTTTTTT
>CACSLK010013932.1:4258961-4269346 GCA_902706635.1 Striga hermonthica | reverse complement strand
ATATATATATATATATATATATATATATATATATATTCATAGGAAATAAAATAGTATATATGTAATTTTTAAATCTCTAAAATTAATTACATGATTTGAAAGACCAGAAAGCTGAAATTCAACTAAAGCATTTGCAAATCGACTGAAGGTTCAAAATGCAATCATCAAAATAAAACCTAAACCCCTAAGAAATTCACAAACTTGTGTCACTATAGCATAATAATACCCATCACTGAGCATAATGAAAAAAAAAAAAAAAAGAGAGTCTACCAAGATCAGGCTTCAGGATTCACAACTTGCCCAACAAAGAGCACAACACCACTGATCTCCTCCCTTATTACAAAGAGGAAAGGATGATCAGCTACAAAGTCGAACACGTCCACGGGCGGCATGGCCATCATACATCCATACATGGCTACATAAGTAACTGCTGCAGCCTCCGTGCCCTGTTCGTCCACCTCTACGTATGCCTTATGCATAAAGAGCGAGATTCGGGGTGCAGTATTGGGGTGAGAGTAAACTATCTCGGTCAAACCATCTTGAAAAGGGAGAACCAATCCTTGCTTTTTAAAAAACTGGGAAGCCTCAAAATCGGAGCTTATTTTAAACTTGGGGAGACGGAAATTCCCCATTTTCACTCTTCGACGTGGCGTGTGGTGCTCTACGAACCCAGAAATCGAGCCAAATTTCTCGACGAGCGCCTGTAAGCCATCCCTGGCATTGGGAAGAAAGAAGTACATGGAGAATGCCCGCGTGTCCTGGCCCGTTTGGTACGGTAGCTTTAGGACCTTAAAATCGTCAAAGGCGAGCGCGAGTTGGTTCTTGGAGCTGGTCATGAAGGGGACACGGACCGATCTTCCGTTCAAGAGGAAGAAGTCGTGGACTTGGGTTAGAGACGGGTCGAATTTTGAAGCCCAGAATCCTTTAAAGTAGAGTGCATTTGCAAGGATGAGCATAGTCATACTATCGACTGAGCCGCGTGAGAGCAAATTTTTTATCACACCATTCGTTTTCTCCTCGGCCCAAGAATTCACTGCTTCTCTTACCGCATCAGACTGAAGAGTTTCAGAGAAAATCAAATTAATGAAAGAGTTGGTACATAAATTAGAGTTGACAATTGCTGGCACATAGACACGGTGAGCACAACACAAGACGGCACGGCACTACCAGAAACAACACTACAGTGACACATGATTGCGGCAAGATTTGTCAAACTAAACATAGAATATGATGAAATCAACTGTACTTTCATTAATTGCAAATCCTAAATCCAATTGGAGCGAAGTTACGAAACCTAACCTGATTGCGAAAATCCACATGATCTACTGCGCTCCGATAAGCATTCTCGATGGTATCTTTGAAAGACGGCTTCAGGGCAAGGCTGCGTTCGACCCAAACCCCGTTGGCGATGGACAGAAGAGGGCCACCGAACGGCCCGCCATCGGCTAGCACCCAGGTGGCCACCTGGGACGATAGGGAATTGAGCTCCTCGATCGAATCGAACTTGAGGTAGCGCAGGAGCTGGTCGCGTGCAGGGCGGCCCGACCCGACCGCTACCATGGCCAGCATGACGTGAATTGAGAGGGGCGAGAATACGAAGTTGTTGTCCTTGACGTGGGTGGAGATGATTTGCTTCGTGAGCCACGAGGAGAAGTCGGTTTGGGCGGCGATTGACTGCCTGATGTCCATTATTGGCGTGATGCTGTTGAAGATCGTGGATGATTCGACTTGTGGTAACCTGCGCTGTTAAACACACGAGATTTATAGGCGAGCGTTTTCTAGGTTTCTTATTGATCAAGTTTTCCACCGGTTTTGGTATTAATACGTGAGTTTTAAAGAAAGTAAAATACCGAAATTGCAACAATGGTCCTAGAAAATCACAAATTAGCAAAACAAACTAATAAATGAGAAAATTACAAAGTCCCCTGTTTCACGCACGGAAAGTTGCGTGCGCGTTTTGGGTCGCGAGGCTCTTTGCGGAGTGAAGCTGGCGCCTCCGCGAAGGTGCGACGACTGCGCGCCTGTTCGTGCGGCTGCTCGGGAGCCCGATTCGCATCATCCCGGTTGTCTTCTGTTGCAAAGTATAAACTTCAAAATTTGGTTGCGGATTTCTTGCACGTTTGCCTCACCAGAGCTAGCCTTCTCTGGGAAAATTTAAATATGACCAAGGATTTTAAAGAAAAAAAGAAGAAAAGAAGATTATGACTCTATTAGTGGTTAGTGGCTGCAAGAGTTTAAAGGGGTTGCAATTCGACTTATTTTTTGGATGTTGACTTTCGAGAGGCTGACCACTAAGGAGGGTTATTATTATTATTATTATTATTAAATGATCAACTCTTAATTTCGTTGGTTGACTGTGTTGAGTTGGGTACACTCACAACACGTAGACACTAACGTAATTACTTTATAGCTGTCACAACAACAACAACACCACTGGAGAATCCCTCATTGCTGTCACAAAAGCCGACGGAGAAAGAAAAAGGACCGAAGATGTCGGACGGGTCTGCTGTACCGCAGGAGGAGGAGAAGGAACCAAAGTAATCTTGATCCCCCCAAAAAGAAAAGAATACGTGTTCTGGCGCCCGTCGTGAGTGGCAGCTCGATCATATTGCCAAGGACGGCCCAACAATAAGTGACAAGCATCCATCGGGACCACATCACACCACACTTGATCCCGGTATGTCGACCCAATGGAAAATAAAACGAGAGCCCGACGATCAACAGTGACCGCCCGTTCTCACTGAATCCACGCCAAAGTATACGGCTGAGGGTGAGGCTCACAAGAAAGTTGTAACTTATCAACGGCTTCCTGCGAGATAACATTTTCACAAGCACCAGAATCAATAATAAAACGACAAATCTTATTACCCATCGTGCATGTCGACTCAAAGAGGTGGTTCCGCTCGCCGGTCACTTCACTCGAAGCCTTTGGTGTCAAACACGTGCGCCGGAGGACTAAGGCTGTCCCGACATCTCCGCTAACAAATTGTTCAATCTCGCCCCCCTCGGTATCATAAACCGGCTGGCCATCATAACCCTCCACCACGTCTAAGTCCCCGCCGTCTTCCGTGAAAAGAGCACGCGAACTAGTACCCTTGGGACACGCCGACTGTCGGTGTCCCATCTCGCCACAACCAAAACAACGAAGGCCCGCCACCGTACGAGCTGCCGCCGCCGAGAATTGCGGACCGTCACCACCTCCGGTCCGCTGAAATTGACCGCCAGGCCCCGTACCACGCGCCGTAGCAGCCCCCGGTCCCAAGCCGGGAGTCGCCGATACCGCAGGCCGCGGCTGGAATGGCGCACCTCCCGAGGTGCCACCTTGCCGCGAGAACGACCCAAAATTGGTACCCGATTTTTGAGCCAGCTGAATCTCTGCGAGAACAGCCCTTTGGTGAGCATCCGAAACAGACGCCGGGCGAAAGAGGTTCAACGTATCCCGCAATGAACCCGCCAACATAACGGGACACCAACTGATTTTTGGTCTCCCTTAACTCAACACGAGTAAGGAGACGATAAAACTCGGCCGTGTACTCATCCACAGAACGAGAGCCTTGTCTTAAATTCTGCAATTGTTGGTACACGATGGAATCGTAATTGAAAGGTACGAATTCACGCTCTACATACTTCTGAAATTTCATCCACGAGGATAACTCTGGCTTCCCCTGTCGATGCCGCATGCTCGTGAGTTGCATCCACCAAGTCGCAGCCCGGCCTCGAAAACGAGTGGCGACCAAAGCAACACGCCTCTCCTCGGGCACTCCCTTGAATCGAAGAACGGCCTCCACGGCCTCCCACCATTCAACAAACTCCAACCTATCAACCCCTCCAGTAAACTCCGGTATATCGATTCGAAACCCCTGCTCCCAACGTGACTCATCGCCCCCTTCTATCGGACGCCTGCCGTCACGCCGGTGATGTCCAAATCGATCAACCCCGTCAAATTCCCCAAAAGCTGGCCGCCGCTGATAGTCTCCCTCACGACCGCCCCATCCACGACGGTGCATCCCTTCATCCTCGACCTCTGAATCAGTACCCTCGCGTGAAATCGCGCGTCGCTGGTGTTCGAAACGGCCATCGCGAAAATCCCCAAGCCTGCCATCGTGGTCATCACCACTATCAACCTCATCGAACCCGTCCCTACCATAAACCCTAGGTTCACGTCGCCGATCGTCCATAGCAGGCCTGCGAGTATGAGCAGTCACGAACGGGTTCTCCCCGCTCCACGTCTCCTCGTCCTCGTCACCGGACAGAGGTGGAGTTGGCCGCCGGCGGGCGCCCCGCCAAACCCACGACCTCCTCTACCCCCGCGAAACCCTCCGCGTCCGCCCCGGTCGGCGTCGCGGCTCGTACGAACCTCTGTCATCAGGGTACGCATCGCCTGTCGCAAGTCCTCGATTCCGGTGTTGATGTCGGTGAAACGTTCATCCATCCCTTGAAATTGATCTTCCATTCTCTGGAATCGTTCTTCAACGATGTTGTCGTTTCTCTTAGGCGGCATCGTGGATCAATGCTGGTCTCTGGATACCAATTGATGTAGAGCTTAGTACAATTAGGGAAGAAGATGAGATACTCTCTCAAAGGAACACACAAATTTTTATTTCAATCGATCAAAAACCCATCTTTCTCATCGTACCCATAACATATAAATAACAAAGAGAAATAAATATTTCTAATCTTGCCCCACAGCTGCAAGATAATTATTTTCCTACCCAAAGCACTAATTAACTAAAGGAAATAAAATAAAAGAGTTCGAATAATAATAAAAAAATGAAACCGACTAAACCCGGAGACGGACATATTTATTCAAAACGCAATAGCGGTCTCGTCTTCATCACAAAGTAATTATACAAACACAATATAGACCAAAATAAATACTTCACTTATCAAGACCAAAAATACACACTAAATTATTTTATTATAATCTTTCTCACTCTCAAATACACTCAATATTATTATAATACACTAACACTCTTACAATTCACTCATTGCACACACGCCACTAACAACTCACTCATTTGTTTTCTTTTATTTGATCACACACTCAGCACACATTTATTATTTCTTACACACACAAAATGGTACAACACACACATATTTATAGGAAAACATGTGGGTTAGGTAAGCTAAGTCGGTGGCTTAGGAAATATCTAGATTAATTACTTTAATGTTTCTTAGATTATGTGACAAAATTAATTAATATGTAAATGTTTTCTTCACTCATATGGAATCTTCACAAAGTCGGTGGTGATATTTTACACTCCCCCTCAACACCGACTTATGGTCCTTTCGTTGTCTTCAGCCACCTTACGTCAAGAAACGGATCTTCACATAAGTTAGAGCCTGTAAATATTTATCTCGTGTGTTTTCGGCTCGGTACTCGTACTCTCGCAGATCTATGGGCTTGTGAGTTCTTGACACTTGGCTGATCTTCTACTCTTATCCAATGCTTGTTGACTTGCCCGTAACTTGTTAGCTCGTCTTCAACTCTATCTTCCTTAGTTGATTCTTTCTCACCACTGTTGGAGATGGGCAACACTAAGTTGTCTACTGTAACTGTACGCTCTTCACTATACTCGACCAGATTTGATAACTCTTTCATGTCTTTTGTTTCGTTGCTTGAGCTTCTAGAGTTATCTATCCACTCATCATCTGAGTCAAGCTCAGCGACCGTTACCGTTAAAGCCAAATCAACTTCTTCACCAATTTCTTCTTCTTCAATTACAGCTGATAGTGCTTCACGATCCCATTCATCTTCACTTTTGTGTGCCTCATCCGACGTGACTGCATTTCCTTCCGCTTGCTTCTTCTTCGACCAACAATTCCTCGCTATGTGACCTTTCTTTCCACAGTTATAACATTTCCCTTCAAATCTTCTACTTTCTCGATGTTGATCGCTCAAATTTTCTTTCTTTTGTGCTCCCGCTAAATGAGCACTCCTTTCGTCTTCATCTTCGTCGTTGTCATCTCTTTTCCTCCAATGACACAACAACTCGCACCTCAGCCAAGAAGCTTGACACAACAACTCGCACCTCAACCAACACCAGACTGAACTCGCCTGGCTCTGATACCACTTGTTGAGTTGGGTACACTCACAACACGTGGACACTAACATAATTACTTTATTATATTAACAAAGTAATTACACAAACACAATATAGACTAAAATAAATACTTCACTTATCAAGACAAAAAATACACACTAATTATTTTATTATAATTTTCTCACTCTCAAATACACTCAATATTATTATAATACACTAACACTCTTACAATTCACTCACTGCACACACGCCACTAAAAACTCACTCATTTGTTTTCTTTTATTTGATCACACATTCAGCACACATTTATTATTTCTTGCACACACAAAATGGTACAACACACACATATTTATAGGCAAACATGTGGGTTAGGTAAGCTAAGTCGGTGGCTTAGGAAATATCTAGATTAATTATTTTAATGTTTCTTAGATTATGTGACAAGATTAATTAATATGTAAATGTTTTCTTCACTCATTTGGAATCTTCACAAAGTCGGTGGTGATATTTCACATTCCCCCTCAACACCGACTTATGGTCCTTTCATTGTCCTCGGCCACCTTACGTCAAGAAACGGATCTTCACATAAGTTAGAGCCTGTAAATATTTTTCTCGTGTGTTTTAGGCTCGGTACTCGTACTCTCGCTGATCTATGGGCTTGTGAGTTCTTGACACTTAGCTGATCTTCTACTCTTATCCAATGCTTGTTGACTTGCCAGTGACTTGTTAGCTCGTCTTCAACTCTATCTTCCTTAGTTGATTCTTTCTCACCACTATTGGAGATGGGCAGCACTAAGTTGTCTACTGTAACTGTACGCTCTTCACTGTACTCGACCAGATTTGATAACTCTTTCATGTCTTTTGTTTCGTTGCTTGAGCTTCTAGAGTTATCTATCCACTCATCATCTGAGTCAAGCTCAGCGACCGTTACTGTTAAAGCCAAATCGACTTCTTCACCAATTTCTTCTTCTTCAATTACAGCTGATAGTGCTTCAAGATCTCATTCATCTTCACTTTTGTGTGCCTCATCCGACGTGACTGCATTTCCTTCCGCTGGCTTCTTCTTCGACCAACAATTCCTCGCTATGTAGCCTTTCTTTCCACAGTTATAACATTTCCCTTCAAATCTTTTACTTTCTCGAGGTTGATCGCTCAAATTTTCTTTCTTTTGTGCTCCCCCTAAATGAGCACTCCTCTTGTCTTCATCTTCGTTGTTGTCATCTCTTTTCCTCCAATGACAATTTTTATTGTGTCGACCTCTGATATTCTTTACGAAACGTAATTCTTCGTCATTCTTGGATGAGACTTGGAACATTTGCTTAGCTAACGCTTCTTGGTCAGCTAGCAAATTTTCCAACTCTACAAGAGAAGGTTGGGTCGGCCAACCTTGCGCAGCAGCAATAAAACTTCTATATTCTTGCCTCAATCCATGAATGATTATTCTCCTAATCTGAGAATCCGACATACCAGCAGAAGAATCTAAAGTAGAGATTTCACGACAAAGAGACTTTACCTTAGCAAAATATTGGTTTATCGTCATGTCTCGTTGCGTGATTGATAGAAGCTCTTTCTCCAGAAGTTGCAACCTCGCGTCGTTCCTCTTCGAGAATAACCCCGCGAATGTGTCCCATGCGTCCTTCAGTGTCTTCGCATCTCTAATGTGCTCCAGCATCTCCTCCTCGATCGTGGTCTTGATAGCGAACATGGCCTTGCCAGCTTTAACCTTCTATTTTTTTAAAGATGCGAAGTCCTCCGGTGGTGCAACCTCACTACCACTCACAATCTCCCACAAATCTTGGCCTTGCAGATACGACTCCATGTATGTCGACCAAGTGTTGTAATTTTGACTGTTAAGCTTCTTGATACCTCCGATCACTTGAAGGTCTGCCATCGTGACTCCACTCAATCAACTCGCCACACACTCTGCAGTACTAAACTGCACACGAACTTTGCTTCCGATTGGAAGATGCTGAGTACGACGTTGCAGTACGAAACTGCAAAACTACACCCAAGAAGCTTGACACAACAACTCGCACCTCAACTAACGCCAGACTTAACTCGCCTGGCTCTGATACCACTTGTTGAGTTGGGTACACTCACAACACGTGGACACTAACGTAATTACTTTATTATATTAACAATGTAATTACACAAACACAATATAGACCAAAATAAATACTTCACTTACCAAGACAAAAAATACACACTAATTATTTTATTATAATCTTTCTCACTCTCAAATACACTCAATATTATTATAATACACTAACACTCTTACAATTCACTCATTGCACACACGCCACTAACAACTCACTCATTTGTTTTCTTTTATTTGATCACACACTCAGCACACATTTATTATTTCTTGCACACACAAAATGGTACAACACACACATATTTACAGGCAAACATGTAGGTTAGGTAAGCTAAGTCGGTGGCTTAGGAAATATCTAGATTAATTATTTTAATATTTCTTAGATTATGTGACAAAATTAATTAATATTTAAATATTTTCTTCACTCATCTGAATCTTCACAAAGTCGGTGATGATATTTTACAGACTGTGCATGGAGGAGAATTGAATTGAGGAATTATTTGCGAAGAATTCATTGTGGCCGTGTGGATCACAATCCATTGGAAGGAGTTTGGTTTATTTATTTGCTTTATTTTTTTTTTTTTTTTAAAAAGACTATGAATTTTTATTTTTTCTATTTTTTTTTTTATTTTTTATTTTTTATTTTCTTTATCATTTAGCTATGTGCAGCTATGCATTTATTTCGGTTCTAGAAACGTTGAACCATCGATGACTATGGTTTGGTTAATGCAATTTATCGCGTTTTACTTGTCGTACAAAATTGTTTGTGTTGTTCTAGTTACTTGTCGTAATGTGTATTTCTTTAATTTGGTTTGATCACCTAAGTTAAGAATTGCATGCTAATTAATTGCTGGAGTTAAGGCTTCGATCCATAATTGTCGTAGTTCTTAATTCATTTGTAACAACTAATAGTCGCGCATTGTTAGGGATAGCACAATGTAAGCTACATGAACCGTGCTTTATGTTTGTGGCTTACATCGGTCTATTTTTCTAGATTTTAATGTAACTAGTTAACTAAATTACGAGATCTTATTCCGAGTTGTTCGCTAGCTAGATTTAATTGAAGAATCTAATTCGATTAAGTAAAATTAAGGAAAAATTCGGGTGACATAGCTTATTGCTATCTAGGAAGACGAGTGAGATTCGATAAGTGCATTAATTGGACTAGTTAATCGAGGGTGTAAATCGACATGGGACCGATTTCATTCTCATATTTGTTAGATTATTTGTTTATTTTCGGATTCATCTTCCTTTGTGTCTAAATCATTCATTTCTTGTTTTAGTTTAATTTCTTGTTTTCTCTCATAGTTTCATTTTAAATCAGACCCCTCATTTTACTTTAATCTAATTAATACAAAATAATCACGGTATATACCACATTCGTGGGATCTAACCTTGCTCGCCACCACTACTGGTTAATAGGGGTTAGTCGAGGAAAAATTTATAAATTTAAATTTGCCGCGTTGTAATGCACCGTCAATACATTAATTATCTATGTTTTTTTATGTATATTTATATAAAATAAAATAGTATATATAATTTTTAAATTTCTAATATTAAATACATGATTTCAAAAACCCGAAAGCTGAAATTCAACTACAGCATTTGCATTCTACGATGGGGTGGTGGTGGGGAATGACAAACATCAATTAAAATATGCACCTTATATTGGCCCTATTTGTGAGTACTTGTCCTTGTTTTTTTTTTTTTTTTTCGAAACGATAGACGACATATTCCACTCAAAAATAAAGTAATTTACAAATCGACAGGCTAACTAGCCCGAATAAGGGATCCACAAAGGATAAAACAATACACCCAATGGTGAACAAAAATAGCAAAAGAAACCAAAATGATGCTCAAACATTGGCAGGCTCCATGAGGCTGAGACCAAAAGTTTGAGTACTTGTCCTTGTTAAAAGTTCGGTTTTGAGTGTCCTTGTTAAAAGTTCGGTTTTTTAATGTCAGAAAAGTACCAAAAGAGTGAACATGTAGGATGTCTAGGGAAGATATTGGAAACTTAAGTGTGTTTAGTGTTATTTAATTGCTCAAAAATTGCTCTTGTAGCTGCTGTTTTTGTCGGGCCTGAAGCGACTGCTTCCGGGCTTTGTTATTGCTGTTCGGGCCTTGCTAGGGTGCTTCCTGGGATTGATCGGGGTCAGCTCGGGCTCTGCCTCTGTAGCTCTGGTGGGAATTTATCTAGAACATTATCGAGTAAACAAGCAACATCGATAAGATTTTTTTTTTTTTTT
>CACSLK010013932.1:4202694-4220843 GCA_902706635.1 Striga hermonthica | reverse complement strand
CTAAACTTAAATAGATTAAACAAGCAATAACTACTAAGATCATATAGATCAACACTAATAAGTACCAACCTCAAATAGATTAAACACATTATACGAATACATTACAAAGATGATATTACTCTCGGCATTAAATTGAGGAACATGTACACATAATATTTAAAAAAAAAAAGATCCCGCGACAACCTTGGTGTCGCGGGCGCAACGGGGCCGCGACATCCTTCAGACAGCCTTCAGAGGCTCAGTTTCTACTGTCGCGCCCGCGACGAGTGCCGCGCCCGCGGCCATCATGTTTGACGCGCCAGCGACACTCGTCGCTCCAGCGACGACATGGAATCAACCTATACTCTCTATTTTTAGTTTCTCAAATCACAACATAATAAAGACTTCATAAATGACCTTAGGATCTCCAAATGCACATTTTTAGCATTCTTATCATCACCATAATGTTTAGCAACCAACATGTCACAAATGGGGCCAAACAAAAATCATTTGCAACACATTTCTTTTCTATTTTATTTTTCTCAAGCATCAAACCAAGCTTAGAGTTTTGATCACTCTAAGCCTTCAAAAAATAGCTCCAAATTTAACCATGTATCTTAATCTCCTATCACTCTTTCTCTTTATCCTTCCATACACTCTCCAAATCACAAATGGCTTCACCTTAACCCTCACCCACAGAGACTCCCCACAATCCCCTCTTTACACCCCAAACCTCAGCAACAACTCATATCATTTTGAAGGCAAGAAAATACATAACATGGTCAACATCATTTATCAAACCAAGCAGGTCGGGCAGTAAAGAGTTCCATATGAAATGTTATCTTCATTCTATCTATTTCTAACGAAAAACAAGTATCGTTATTTTATAAAATAAGGTTCGTTATAGAAATAGAAAAACAAGTATCGTTATTTTATAAAATAAGGTTCGTTATATGTATTGCGACACTGCAACGAGAGTGCTTTCATTATATTGTAATATATAACTAAGGTATAATCATTGACAAAGTATTCCATCGACCGGGGATGAAAATAAAATAATATCGAGAGTACATTCGTTATAATCTATTGCATAACGAAGGTACAAATATTACAAACATTCAAACTAAATATATTGATTGCTTCAAAGTATACAACAATAAGCATACCCAATTACTATCAACTCAATAATACAAGCATTTCATCAAACACCTAGTGTGCACCTATTACCATTTTCACTTTCATCAAAAACTATCAAAATAAGATGCATTCACATAACACAATCAAAAATTTGCTCCACGAATATCAAAGGTCCAAACACAAGGAAATTAAGTAAAAGAAGAAACTGACAAAAACTAAAAAAAACCAAACATGTACCGATATTGACGGGAAGAGTGAGCTCCATAGAGATTGGGCGCGAGAGAGGACAAGAGAGGAGGTCGACGGAGAGAGGGAGGTCGGACGAGAGAGAGGAGGATGGACGAGAGACACCAGAGAGGAGGTCGACAGTTGCTGCGGATTTTGATCGGAGAAGAATGAAGAAGGAAAAATGAAGAAGGAAGAAGGAAATACCTTTTTATTGTGTTAAGGGTATATTAGTAAATGTCTATTTAATATGATTAGTTATTTATTTTAATTGTAGCATTTTGGTCAAGGGTCACTTAAACAAATTCTGTTCTTCACAGGGTCATTTGGAGGAATTTCCACCAGTATATGCCTCTTCCACCAAAATTAATTATTCAGCAAAACACATTCTAATTGCAACAGGAACCCTAATTTGAACAAGCCAATACCTAAATACATGATTTCAAGCAAAACACATTCTAAGCCGTGCTCAACGTCCACCTAAATACATGATTTCAAGAACCCTAATTTGAACAAAAAAAACTAAGGGACAAGAACCCTAAATACCTGATTTCAGGGGCCAGATAAGATATGGCGGGATCTCCTCAGAGCCGACAAGAAGCTGCGGAGGATTGGCAGGATCTCCTCGGAGCCGGCGAGAAGCTGCGGAGGATTTGCGGGATCTCTTCGGAGCCGGTGAGGTCGCCACGGGACAAAGTCAGAGGTCGTGGAGCCGGAGAGGTGGCCACAGAATGAGGTCGGAGGTTGTGCGGAGGTCGAGCCGGCGAGGTCGTGCGGAGGTCGAGCGGTGAGGTCGCCACGGGATGAAGATGTCGAGAAGTGAATTTTTTTTTTTTTTTCAATCTTTTTTGCTGAAAGTAAGTTTGGGGGGAAGTGATTTTTTTTGGTGAAAGTGAAAGTGAATTTGGGGAAGTGAAAGTGAAATGTGGAATTAATTGGGTTGGGGGTAATTTTGTATTTTTACATACTAAAATGGCTAAAAAAGATGTTTTTTACAAAACAAGGCTAAAATTTAGGTTTTGTAAATTTATATGGCCAATTAGTGGTATTAACACTAAATATTATCTTACCAAAGCTACAATGCAAATATTAATATAATGGAATTATTTCAAAAAGATAAGTCTGAGTTATACCCATTTTCGTTGTTATTATGTTGATCACGTTCGAACCATAATTTGTCCCAAATATTCATGATATTCAAGTCTTCATAAAAACAAGAAAAAATACAATACTCTCATCATGGAGTCCTTGATTGCACCACAAAAGAATAGAAAAAAAAAAAAAAAAAATTCTTGTTACTTACCTATTGGATATGCCGGCATCGATCCAACGGGTATGTAGTATATTAACAAGATATCCGATTACATAGTTATGCGATGAACTATGCGACGAAATACGCAAACATAATTGATAAAGTGCAAAACAATTATGTGATATAATAAAAAGAAGACATACGAAGATACTTGATGTGAAATCGCATGCGACAAACAGACAAGATAAATGAGAAAGTGTGAAACAACTATGCGGAAGATAGGCGAAGATAAGTTTCTGCTTGAGCTCGGACCCTCAGATGACAATTTTCCTGTTCTTTGAACTGCTGCTGGCGTCTGCCCGAAAGGCTCACTTACCCATCGGTTTTCAAGGCCTACACCCGGCTCGAGCTTGCCGTATTCGGCACACAGCTTCACGGGAGAATCATCAAGCTGGGACCCAAATCGGACCCGTTTATTCGGAATACGATACTTCAAATGTACGCGGATTGCAGGCTTTAGTGTGAAGCCTGGAAATTGTTTGATTCTATGGTGCAGAACAATTGATGGAACTTGTTGGAAACGAGTCGATTGTGGCTCATTTGTTTAGCTTAGTATGTGTTTATGATGTCTATTTGCAACTTTATATGTGAAAAAATTGAAGTATATATCAAGCAAATAATTTGATAAGTCTTGAATATTATCTCAGAACATTAATTTGTCTGATATGATATTCATGAATGAGTTTCTCATCAATATTATTCCACATCTTTTTTTTTCTCCTTCATATCTAAGCAAATCCAAGCAACTCTGCAAATTGGAGAAGTTGAAACAGTTCACATTGTAATATGGGTACATTTCAAATACTTGTACACAGCAACCACTTGCAATTTTATGTTCTTGCAGACTACAAACAACCAGCAGGGACCTGTAGTCCATAGGCAGCACCCAAGACATTCGAACACTGAGCGATCGCCCGTCCTCGATGGTTCATGTACGACAAGTCTATGTCAACGAGCTTAATGTCCTTGCAAGGCCGAATATTGCTGCACAGCAAGTTAACCGCAACTTGCGTCTGCGAGATCCCCCGAATGTTCTTGAACATCACATTCTCCACTTGCACGGCCGAACTAAAACCCTGTTATCATTTCAGAGTCAATAGAAGAAAATGAATCGAAAGCGTTTGTCGTATTTCGATTTTACCTCCATGCAGTTGGAATGCGGGCAGTACTGTTGGTCGATGACGATCGGGTTCCGCACGTATCTCATTACAATGTCCTCGAACGTGATGCCGGACGCAAGGCTGGACTGGGACGGGGCCCACGTCTTGATGCGGACGCCGTTCTCCGTGCCGGTGAAGGAGCAGTTGGAGACGCGGACTCCGAGGACGTACTCGTTTTGGGGGCCTTTGCCGAGGCTGCCGACGCTGATGCCGTGGCCGGGGCCGCAGGAGACGAAGGAGATGTCGACGTCGCGGGTGCCGGAGACCATGGAGATGCAGTCGTCGCCGGTGCTGATTCGGGAGTTGGATATGCGGATGGTGTTGGAGGAGCCGATGCGGATGCCGTCGGTGTTGGGGCTGTCGGCCGGGGCGGTGATTCGGAGCTGGGTGAGGTTGACGTTGGTGCAGGCGAAGAGGTTGATGTGGGTGTTCTTGCTGTTGACGGATCTCAGGTGGTGGACCTTTGAGTTGGTCACGAAATCAAGTCTCAATGACTGCCAAAAAGAAACAGTTGATCACATTGTTTTCAAGTGAGGGATTAAAAATAAAACAATTTTCATATGAGTAGTCAAAATTGAAAATAATAATAATAATAATTGTTTTACATGGATTACTTTTGGGGCCAAGATTTTATGGAGAATGGATGCTTAAATTAGGCTATGTTAAGCTAGTTTATAGCCCATTTACTTAGAGTTTATAAATTTCTTCAATTGAAACAAATTTGATTTGATAGAAAAGTTCAATTCATCTTTATTTTGTTTTATTTCAATTGATTAATCAAGTAATTTTGTCAAATACTTTTATTATATCAGCTATGTTTTCAATCATCAATCATAAACTATCAGCAGCAATAAGCTCGAAATTATTTAAGAGCTATCAGTTAACTTAACAGCTACTAACTACAAGATAATTTACCAAATATACCTATAACCTAA
Source organism: Striga hermonthica (assembly GCA_902706635.1). NCBI lineage: Eukaryota > Viridiplantae > Streptophyta > Magnoliopsida > Lamiales > Orobanchaceae > Striga > Striga hermonthica. The sequence continues at coordinate 4,216,095 of CACSLK010013932.1, read as the reverse complement.
TTCTCCATCTTTGATTTCTCAAATATGCTACAAGTCCAACGCATCATAAGCAAAAGATATGTGGAAATTAAAAAGGCAATTCCATTTCAAATCTTTGACCAATAAAGTAAATAATAATAATAATAATAATAATACCAATAATCCAATTTTTTACTGCAAAAGTATGCAAATGACGAGAAAACGCAAATAATTGAAATGAGATGGTACAGTCCTGTTACGAAATCATTTTGTCTGTTAGATTAAATATTCTCGACGGTTGCATGATGATCTGTCATTACAAACCCCGACGGAATGATTCTTTTAAAAATCACACAAAACCATCCTAACAAATTTAAATAAACAAATTAGAGTGAAGAACTTACAACTGGAAGGGGCCTGCATCCCGCATTACGGTTGCAATCGTTATAGGGCCATGCAGCCGGGCCTTCTCCGTCCAGGTACCCGCCGCCGGCCACCGTCAACCGGTTGATATACCGGAAACCTATCCACGTGTCGGTAATGAACTTGCTGGGATCCGTCGGGGCCCGCAGGGTCCCTTTGTTCAGAAACGCAATGGGTCCGTTGCACGGCCCGGAAAACGTCACCGACTCCAACAAATACACCCCGCGTGGAATCCAAACGCCGCTCTTCCCCCGGTACGCGCACGCGTCCTGCCACGCCCTCAGAAATGCCTGACAACGCCAAAATTAAAATCAGTTGTAATAAAATTACGAGGTTTAACCAATTATTATTATTATAAGTTTTTAATTTTGTAATTTGGCCACCGACCAAACTGTCGTCTGTCCTTCCGTTAGCAACCGCGCCGTACTTTGTCACGTCGAAAAGCCTCGACGGGATGTCGCCGTTAACCGACCAGACGGCAAAGGACGATAGCATAATCAGAGCTATGACATTTGCAGCCATTTGGAGTGTATATTTTGTTTTTAATTTTGTTTTCTCTTATAATTTTTCCTAAGTGGTCTCTGTACGAGTTTCTCTGCTGCTATTTATTAATTTTGAAGGACAAAATCACAGGAATTTAATCTGCATTATTATTTGGCGAATTAAATTTTTTCCATAAACCACGTAATTTCAACAATCTCCTCAAAATGAAATGGAATATCATGTGTTTATAATTTTCTTTTTCTTTTTCTTTTTTCAGTTGTAACAGTGAATTTTGACCGACCCACGATACACCACATAATTTTGACCGGTAATTTACTTTAGGATCATGAAATTTGAATACCTATAATTTGATATCGAATTCAGTGTTATTGTTAGTATTTTATAGCCTTTTAAAAGAAGTAAAAGAACTTGACTGAAGACAGTAAATATCAAATGACTAATAATATCATATAATTTGTTACCTAAAATTTATGTGACTTCGAAATATGAAGAGTTTATTACTTAAAAACTCGAAAGTCTTGCATCACCATCATGAAATCAGGTCATAAATTTGTTTAATTACTTGATGAATTTTTCAGATTTTGGTTTCCCATTTGACCATTGCATTAAGCAAAAAATCTGTAACATATTTGCTGAAAAAAGTTTAATTTTTACCATAATTATCAATACATTCTGTATATGTTGGGAGGATTATCATGAATTTAGTGGACCATTATTATTTTTGACTTATTTCTAAAGAGAAAAGAATAATTGTTGAGTAAAGATGACAATATGACATACGAATTAAAAAACGAAAAAAGTAAACAACACAAGATTTACGTGGTTCGGCAATCTGCCTACATCCACGGCGGCTGAGGGATCTTTATTATTCTCAATAGTCTCAAATACATCAATACACCATGTATTTATACTATAACCCTACAAGGTATTAATTTACTTAAATACCCCGTACTGTACCGCGGGGGCTCTGCCCCCGCACCCCCGGCCCAACTAATCGACCCGCCCTCGCTCCACTCCACTCACTTCGCTCGGTCGCTCCGCTTCCCTCGCTACGTTCGCTCCGTTACGCTCGCAGGCATCAGCCTGCACCCTTCCTTTGTCAATATATGAGTCATACCAACAAATAATTAATTACGCTACTCCCACACTATTTTACTTCGGGGAGATTCCCACATTTTTTTTTTAGGTACAAGAAATGGAGGCAAAACCTAACTATGGCGGATAAGACATTTCGAGGATAAGACACCCCTATCACATCATGATCTAACCAAATCTTTGCTCCCGAAGGACGATTATCTAAGCGATGAAAACCGTCGGGCCCTTAAGCCGCAAGCGAGGCCAAAAAAATCGGCAAGAAAGTTTGATTTTCTATAACCATGCTGCAAAGTGCAAAGCCATATGCCACTGTCTACTCAAGAGCTCCTTCACACCCCGCAAGAGGCTCGTGTGTACTCCCCGACAGAAGTCCCTGTTCCACAATTACATTGCGCGCTCCAATATCCCATGCGAGCTTCAAGCCTTGAAATAAACCCCAAAGTTCGGCTCCAATTATTGAACAAAAACCAATATCATTAAAAAAAACTATTCAACCATTTTCCCGTATAATCTCGAATAATACCATCCGCACTAGCCATACCTGTGTGGGGTACAAAACTTCCATCTGTGTTAACCTTCGCTTCCACATAAGCGTAGCTATTTGTGATGTAGAGCTCATTTTGCTTTAGGCCCCACTCAGTTTGAATTTTTTAACAAACAAATTATTAGCTGACTAATTGTTAAAGACCGAAAAATATCTACAAGCATACGTTAGAAACTTGAATGACAATCATGTAGTTAAAAAAGCTTAAGAAATTAAGTGGTATAAAAATTATATTCTCGATATAATTCTGACAGGATTCATGCTTCCATAATGTGATCAGTAGTAACTCAATTTTATTTTGTAAGGCAACGTAGGATCATTTTCTTTAATTCATTACAGTTGATATTTAAGTCGTATTGAAAACTACTAAAAAATTATGTAAATAAGCAGAACAGTAGAAATGATTGAATTCTCACTCTCTTAGTGGTTTTGCCTCTAAGCTGCGGTTATAACAACTTTCTCTATCTGTTTGGAATAAGTCGTGTGCGACTTAAATAATCGAGTTGCATTTTTTCGTTTCTAGGCTAGATACGGCGTCGTAGTGTGTGGTGTTGTCTAGTGCAATGTAATACGACGTTGTTTACTTTGTGCATGTGATATAAATGCACTCATGCATGTACGATTTCCAGATATGGTGAAATAAAAGTATCTTTCAATTTCTCTCTTCGAATTTCTACATGGTATCGGAGCTTGCATCGATCCTGCCGTTTTTTGAGCTTTTTCATCCATGGCGAGCAATCGATCAACTGAAGCTTGGCCATTGCTCAATGCAAGAGCTGGAGGAAGCTCAGATGCGCGAGAAGATAATCCACTGCAGAGAGATATTTCAAGCCTAAAACAGGGAAATGATTCAGTTATGACCTATTTCACTAAGCTGAAAAAGTTGTGGGACGAGTTAGAGTGTTTGCTATCTCAATTGGTCTGCAATTGTGAAATAGGACAATCTATAGCTCAGCAAAATATGCAGACAAAGCTGATGCGGTTTCTAATGGGGCTCAATGACAACTTTGATCATGTCAAAAACAAGTTATTGTTAAGGCTATGTTTGGTAGACAAATAAGCTAGCTTATAGCTTATTTGGTTAGCTTATAAGCTCCTTGTATTCGAATAAGCCTCGTTTGGTAGGACGAGCTTTTTAAAAAAGCTCGAGCTTATTTGATAAGCTTCCTTAGGTAGTTTTTCAAATAAGTTAGTTGAATTTTTTATTCCAGTTAGCTTATCAATTTATTTTACCAAACACTTTTATCATATAAGCTAGCTTATCAGCTATAAGTCATAAACTATAAGCTATAAGCTAAAAAGTTGCTGATAAGCTATAAGCTAGCTTATCAGCTATCAGCTAGTTTTACCAAACATAGTCTAAGACTATCCTTATCGGTGACCCATGTCATTGGGTCACCAGCTAAAAAAAATAAAAAATAAAAAAAAAATAAAAAGAAAAAAAAATGAAAAATCCCGCCACCCAGGTCATATTGTGACCTTGGGTCGCAACTCGGCCACAAGGAGAGAGACATAAATTAGGTGAGTGGAATGGGACGCTTGTCCCATTCTTATTGGTCAATATAATTTTATACAATAAGATAATTATAATTCAAATTACTGATATAAATTTATATGAAAAAAATAAATAAAAAATATCAAAATTCGTATTTTTTCATTCTCTATAAATAGAGATCACTCTTGATATATTTTAGATATATGCAATTTCTCTCTTTTCACTCTTTTCTTAATCGCTTCTTATTAATTTTATCACTAGTACAACACCAGTATATCACAGGGTGTTGTAAATGTTTTGATATGTTTTGATAAGGAATTGTTAGATAATTATGGACACAATAGATTTATTAACTTCAAATATTTTACACATTGACTTGTTTTAAAATTCAAAAATGATCAAGGCGGGATAAATGAAAAATTTCGAACAAAATTACCAATTATAGTAACTTTTAAAAATTTAAGTAAAAAAAAGACATTATTTTCGTTTTTAACTCTATTACTAGTGGATACTCGTGCGATGCACGGAATATAGCACAAAAATATTTTATTATGTAAATATTATTAAATTGATTGATACAATATGCAGTTTTATTCAACTCATTCGACTTGGTAAAAATATGAAAATTATTTATTTACTATTATTATTTATTTCTTTTTGTAGGTCTTAATTATTTAGTATATAAAATTATTAGCTATAAGTTTATAGAACATTACAAATGTATATTTCCTTGCAAGTTACTTACATGTACTTACAAAATTGTAGATTATCTTAGTTTGATAACTTTTTTTAACAATTCAAAATTTTTATTAGCTATTAGTATATAAAATATTACAAATGTATATTTCCTTACATATTACTTACATGTACTTACAAAATTGTAGATTATCTTAGTATAATAACTTTTTTTAACAATTCATAATTTGCACATTGCTTGATAAAATTGACCAATGTTTAACCCATAATATTAATCTTCCTTTATTAAAATTCTAAGTGAATGAAAAGTTAAAACTTTTTATAATTAAATTATAATTTATTAACTTTAACCTTTATGCAGCACAACTTTTTCATGGTTAAATATTTAATTTTAGTTTTATATTTATTTTTCAACATATATAATGAGTTAATTAGTATAAATTTAAATATATAGATATATTATATATTTCTATGATTATCAAGTGCTATAATTTAAATTTTGATATTTAAATATGTTGTTTACAATTTTCATTTGTAAAATAGTATATAATAAAAACTATATTATGTAAAACTTGAAGATTTTTTTATTGTATATAGATATTTCTAAGGTGAAATTTAGAATTTTGAATTATACACGGCCATCAAATATTAACTTTATTAATATATTATTTATTGTTCAATAGTATCATCATTACAAATGATATATTCAGTGGAGCTTTACCCTTTAACGGTTAAGTTGACTATATTTTTAAAAATTTTATTAATAATTTAATTATTCATTAAGTTAGTATGATTCAAACATGTATGCTAATTATTTAATTGTATATTATAAGTAATTCTAATTGGATAAATTAGTTAAATTAATATCTACAACCATAAATGATAATATATTTAATTAAATTAATTTTTATAATATTATTTTTAATGTTTTCAATAAATTACTTTGAAATTAATATTAAAATCAGGCACAGATCTAGAAAAATAGATTGGGGGGACAATTTTTTTTTTCTTTTTTTCTTTTTTATAATGACAGACTTAAAAGAAAGAAAAAAAACTGATGGTAAAGACACATACCAATAGAAATTGGGATATGTATACTTGTTCAATGCTAAGTTGGCAATAACAAGTACACAAACATTCTCATAATTAATAAATAAAAACCTACTATAGATCTTTAAGGATGGTCAAAACACTTCCTCCATTTGATTTTAGACCACTGTATAATGTGGGAGGACTCCACAGATTTTTTTTTAACTAAGATTCAATTTTAATTCAAACTATTTAACAATCATTTAATTGCTTTTCAGTACATATATAAATTTTTTGAATGAAGCTCAAATAATAGAGGAAATATCATATATTCAACTTGATTAAACCTCAAAAGGAACAAATAAATATTATTATAAATAAAGATATAAAAAAAAATACTTACAAATTGCTCAAGAAGATGAATGCTCAAATCTCAAATCTCAATTGATATGTTTTTTCTTTTTCTTTTTTTCGATTGGTTGCCTAGTGCTTTCGTCGAGTAGTCTTGTTATGCTGTCAAGTTTTTCTCAAATGTTTAGTGGCCGAAAATCCCAATTCCAACTTCTTTTGCTTTACATTAATTATTTGTTTAATAGTTTAAAAATAATTAACTAACTTAATTAATTATATTATATATTATATATGCTTATTAAAGGAAAAGTAAGGGAAGTGGAATCGTGTCCCGGGAAATGTGATTCTGTTTCTATTTTTTTATATCATTTAGTTTAATTTATATTTTAAGGGGGGCAAAATAATTAAATATACATAATATTATACATTATATATACATAGTACTTAAAAAAAAAAAAAAAAAAAAAAAAGTTGGGGGGACCATGGCCCCACTTCTCATGTATGTGCATCCGTCCCTTATTAAAATCTTATTGAAAATATATGTAATCAAGCTACAATCAAAATAATTGTAATTGAGTCAATTTATAAATTATGAATAATAACAATTGAGTACACAAAAAATAAATAATCTTTTTTATATATATGATTTGCTAGTAAATAAAGATTATTTAAATGCTAAATATAGACAAAAATATTTTCCCACCTAAAGTCATGTCAATTTTGGCAATATGAATTGATCCATTATATAAATATATATATATATATATATATATATATAGATATCGAAATAGATTTCATTATTTTTGGACCCTGCGAATTCTTTTTCTTTGTAGTACAAAACTACTTTTAGTACTATAACAAATCAGTTCTCGCATAACTTTATTAATTTTCAAATAACCATTGAATCAAATATAACCCAACGAGATTGTTCTTTTACAAACTGAAGGGTGACTACGCAATTTCGCGTCAATTTACTGATACCCCCTTCATTTTTTCTCCAAAACCCGCCTCTTTTCAAACCCCCATTAGATTTCAGACGGAGTACTTCTCGCCTCGCAGCATTTGGGCCCTCCTATCGCTCCTCACCTTCAGCCCCTCCTCGAAGCTCGTCGTCGGCGACTTCACCGACGCCACGCCGAGCTAGACCGCGGCGTTCTTTGGCTCGTCCGATTTGTACTCGTTCCCGTCCTCACCGTCTCATTCTCGGCTACACGTCCTCTTCTTTTGCAGGTCTGCTCTGAAATGATTTTTCTCCATTTTTAGCCATACATTATCTCTTTATGGATTTAATTTGTGTTATCATTTTGTTTAATGTATGTATTGTTGCATTGATGAGAGTGGTGATTTGGATATCGGCAAACGCGTTATGAATTTGATGATGATTGGTTTGATGAATTTTTTTGTCAATTGAAAGATGTAGGATGTTTCTTGAATTGGTTTGACGAATTTTTTTTGTCAATTGAAGGATTTTCTTGAATTGGTTTGCTGACTTTTGAAAGATTTGCAGTGTTGAGGGTTGGTGAAAGTTCGTTGAATTTTTCTGTATTGTTTTCTTGATTTTTGGTAATTATTTGATTACTGGAAATTATTATTAATTGTACGGTGAAATTGCTAAGGGTTTGATTGTTTATGAAATAATTTGTTCAAAATGAGTTATTTTAGTTAACCATAGTTAATTTGAAAAATACGGTATGGTTAGTTAGTGAAATTTTAAAAATGTATTAAAATACTATTTAAAGTAAAATAATTATATTTGATTTGATGTAAAAGTAAGAGATAAATGATTAGAAATGATAGTTAAAATTATGTAAATTGATGAATAATGAATTGAAGTTGATGTGTTTGTAAGAATGATTGGTCTGTATTATTTAATTATATGAATAATATTAAAAATAGTGAAGTTGAGTTAAAGTTGAGTTAAATTTTGAGTATGATAAATATGAGTAAAACAATCAAGCCTAAGCAACCATAATTTCTCTCAACAGGAGCCCTCACTGAATTATGGATAGGAGCCCTCACTGAATTATGGATCGACAGAGTGCTTTGCTTGATGACCTTATCAGCCATGTACTGCCTTTTGTCCCCACCGACATTGCCATCTCGACTAGCATCCTAGCTAAAAGTTGGAGGTATGTATGGGCCCAAGCCCCGAATCTAGTGTTCGATATAGATGATCATGATCAAGAGATAGCTTTTCGGGCATCATCGACAATTTCATGTCCAATCCAGTAGTGCATGGCATAAACAATATGCCTCTGCTAAGACAATTCTGTTTCCATGGACAAAATTGACAAATGGGTTCTTCACAGCCATTCAGAAAAATATCTGGAACCTCGGGATTCATGTCTACCCGGATAATCTGGAAAATAAGTACCTATGCCGGTGTCAGTTTTCAAGTGCGAAAGTCTTGTTGAATTAAGTCTGTATGAGTGTGTCGTCCCATGTTTTAAGGATGACATATGCTTAGCTAACCTCAAGCTACTGACTAGTATGAGTTAGACATGAAGCTAAGAAGGGACCCCTTGCATTGATTTCACATTGCTCGGTGCTTAAAGATCTGACTGTATTCACGATTGACAGCTGCTATGACCTGACTTCATTCACTGTAGAAAAACTCGAGGTTGAATATTGCTACGTGTATAAGGACAACAGCCTAGGAAACTGGGTCAGGAGGTTACATTGTCCTGCACTTAAGTATTTGGTGTTGATTGACAACACGGCCTCTGAACTTGCAGCTTGTGCAATGCCTTCACTGATCGCTACCAAACTTTAAGTTTGGTCACTATGGCCATGGTGTGGAACAAATCTGCCTCCTTCCCATGATAAGTTTCGTTGGTTGTTTGTGCAACATACAGAGGGTGAGAGTGACTGTTGAAAAAGTGTCGGTATTCGACTTAATTTATTGTATCGTGTGTAAATTTTATTCGACATTGTTTTCATACTCGCTCCATTTCTGGTAATAATTGATGCTGGTTATTTGCAGCTCCCTTCCAAGATAATATCAATTACCAGGTTTGATAATTGTACCCGGCTCGAGTTGGATGTCGATTGGTGTTTCTCTCAGGGGGTTCTTGAAGAGTGCCCAGAACCTTGAAGTCCTAATTCTCCATTAGTTGATTAAGAAAATGTACTTTAGATATGGCTGTTGCTCAATGATTTTTGTAAAATGATATGGTTGTTTTCTCTTATCAAGGTGATAATTAAGTTCTCAGAATTTGGGAGGATTCCGAAGAAGTGGCGATGTGCCTGCTATCCCATCTTCTAATGGTGAGAATTGATAAGTATACGCCTTCCGAGATAGAATGGTCAAGTACTTCCTAAAGAATGCTAAGATGCTAAATAAGATGGAAATCATGATTGACAAGTCTGATTCGCACTCAGAAGTGCTCCGGAGAATTGCCTTGTTTGAGAGGGTCCAAGGATGTGAGCTTGTATTTTACTAGATTGATTAGGGATTCAAATTCGTCAAGTGAAGAGATATTGTTGAATTCTTTTTGTCTTGCTTATGTTTTTTTATTTTATTTTTTTTTTACTATTTTGTGGACGATAAAAAATACAGACATGAGGCATAATTTTTTATTTCTTGAAATGAAGATACTATTTTTTTTACTATTTCCACCTGGCATATAGACAGATGGAAATTATGCACACGCCCGATCCTCTTCATTTCATGCCTCATGTCTATTTCTTTTATCGTCCACAAAATAGTAAAAAAAAAAAAAAAAAAAAAAAAAAAAAAAACATAAGCAAGACAAAAGAATTCAAGAATCTCTCTCCACTTGACAAATTTGAATCCCTAATCAATCTAGGAAAATACAAGCTCACATCCTTAGACCCTCTCAAACAAGGCAATTTTCTGGAGCACTTCTGAGTGCGAATCAAACTCGCCAATCATGATTTCCATCTTATTCAGCATCTTAGCATTCTTTAGGAAGTACTTGACCATTTTATCCTCGGAAGACGTATACTTATCAATTCTCACCATTAAAAGATGGGATAGCAGGCACATCGCCACTTCTTCGAGTTCCTCCCAAATTCTGGGAACTGAATTATCACCTTGATAAGAGAAACAACCATATCATTTTACAAAAGTCATTGAGCAGCAGCCATATCTAAAGTACCTTTTCTTGATCAACTAACATTATGGAGAATTAGGACTTCAAAGTTCTCGGCACTCTTCAAGAACTCCCTGAGGAAACACCAGTCGGCATCTAACTCGAGCACGGTACAATTATCAAACCTGGAAATTGATATTATCTTGAAAGGGAGCTGCAAATAACCAGCAACAATTATTACAAAAAATGCAGCGAGTATGAAAACAGTGTCGAATTAAATTTACAAATGATACGATAAATTAAGTTGAATACTGACACTTTTCAATAGTCACTCTCAGCCTGTTGCACAAACAACAAACGAAGTAAAAGGAGACAGGTTTGTTCCACACCATGACCATAGTGACCAAACTTAGTTTGCAGCGATCGGTGAATGCATTGCACAAGCTGCAATATCTAAGGTTGTGTTGGTCAATCAACACCAAATACATAAGTGCAGGACAATGTAACCTCCTGACCCCCTTTTTTGGGTTGTCGTCCTTATACACGTGGCAATATTCAACCTCGAGTTTTTTTACAGTGAAGGAAGTCAAGTTCATAGCAGCTGTTGATCGTGAATACGAACAGATCTTTAAGCACCGGGCAATGTGAAATCAATCATAAGGGTCCCTCCTCAGCTTCATGTCTAACGCATACTAAACTCAGCACCTTGAGGTTAGACAAGTATATCTCATCATTAAAACAGGGGACGACACAGTCATACAGACTCAATGCAACAAGACTTTCGCACTTGAAGACAGACACCGGCACATGGTACTTATTTTCCAGATTATCCGTGTAAACATGAATCCCGAGGTTCCGTATATTTTTCTGAATGGCTGTGAAGACCCATTTGTCAATTTTGTTCGTGGAAACGAAATTATCGCACCAGAGGCATAGAGTGTTTATGCCATGCACTACGGGATTGGACATGACATTGTCGATGATACCCGAGAAGCTCGTCTCTTGATCATGATCATCTATATCGAACACTAGATTCTGAATGGCTGTGAAGACCCATTTGTCAATTTTGTTCGTGGAAACGAAATTATCGCACCAGAGGCATAGAGTGTTTATGCCATGCACTACGGGATTGGACATGACATTGTCGATGATGCCCGAGAAGCTCGTCTCTTGATCATGATCATCTATATCGAACACTAGATTCTGGGCGTTGGCCCACACATACCTCAACTTTTAGCTAGGATGCTAGTAGCTAAGGGATTCCTTCATGTGGCAGGTAGGTGTTGATTACTTTGATGTTTTTTCTTCGGTGCCAAAACTTGTAACTATGAGAATGTTTGTGACCATAGCTGCCATTAGAGGGTGGCCCATATTGCAGCTAGATGTAAACACAAGATCATTGTCTGCTCACACAACACAAGGGTGGACAATTTCTTGCCATGCTGGTTTATGTGGATGATGTTCATCATGGGATCTAATGTAGAATAGACATCAACATCAACATACCCAGTATATTCCCAAACAGGTTGGGGTCTGGGGGGTCAGTTGTACGCAGACCTTACCCTTGTAATTATACAAGGAGGCTGTTTCCATAGCGACCCAAGGTGCGTTGCGTCGTTTGATATATTGTTTCTAGAAACTTCACTAATAGAAGAAGCACTAAAATTTAATTGAGTCATTTTGATCTAGTCCATTATTTGCACGATGCCAGAAGAATTGTCAACATTGACTCTTCCAGCTCTATTTGCAATGGACTCCTAATGTAGAATAGACAACTTCCTTAAAGAAACATCTCCATGACCTCTTTACCATTAAAGATTTGGGGGTTGCTAAGTATTTCCTTGGAGTTGAAATTTCAAGAAGGGCATAAGGGATTCATTTGTGCCAAAAGAAATACATTATTGACCTGCTTCAAGTAATGGGCATGGCTGACTTCAAGGAATCAGCAACTTCATTACTGTTGACTGGTTTTGATGGACACCCTCTGTCAGAACCTGAAAAATACAAGAGGCTAATAGGAAGACTCCTATATTGAACATGACAAGACCAGATGCGAGCTATGCAATTCAACAGTTAAGCCAATTTGTTAACAACCCTTTCAGTGAGCATTGGGATGCAGCTATATCTGTGCTCAAGTACTTAAGGGGCACAATAGATCTTGGTCTTTTCTTCGGCTCTAAGTCAAACACAAGATTGAATGCTTTTTGTGATGCGGATTGGGCTCCACGCAAAGATACACGTTGATCCATCACCGGGTATTGTGTGTTTATTGGAGATAGCCTCATCTCTTAGAAGAGTAAGAAGCAAGTGACAGTGGCAAGGTCTTCGGTTGAAGCCGAGTACAGGTCTATGGGGACAATCGTGTGTGAATTGCAATGGATTTATTCTCTGATCAAAGAGTTTTGATGTGCTTCCATCGTTGCCAATCAATCTCTGGTGTGACAATAATGCAACTATGCATATTGCAGCCAACTCCGTGTTTCACGAAAGAACAAAACACTTGGAGATTGACTGCCATAGAGTCCTAGAAAAGTACAAAGCAGGCTTTGTTAATCCCACATATGTTCACTCGTCGACTCAGCTTGCCAATTTCTTCACCAAACTCCTACCATCTGCTGGTTTCAGCGTCCTGTTCAAGTTGGGTGTTTGTCAAACTCCATCACACTCCAACTTGAGGAGGGGGTGTAGAAATGATTGAATTCTCACTCTCTTAGTTTTTTTGTCTCTAAGTTGCGGTATAACAGCTTTCTCTAGCTGTTAGGAATAAGTCGTGTGCGACTTAAATCGGGGTTGCGTTTTTTCGTTTCTAGACTTGATACGGCTTCGTAGTGTGTGGTGTGTCTAGTGCAATGTAATACAAAGCCGTTTACTTTGTACATGTGATATAAATGCACTCATGCATGTACGATTTCCAGATATTGTGAAATAAAAATATCTTTCAATTTATCTCTTCGAATTTCTACTACAAGAACATCACTTAAGAAAGTGTCTTCGTTTGATATTCTAAGTGACAGAACTATTTTAAATTCGAGACATCTTAAAACTTTCAATATCTGAAATGAATAAGGACTTTTAAAATTTAAAATGTCCAAATTAAACTCAAAATTCTCAATATATACACCCCTAGAAGAACTCTACATCGAGGGATACTATTGTAATCATATTATTTTTATTTATTTTTTGTTACTTTTCTACTTTATGAAATTGTATCATCAAAATAAATATTTACAGTACTTGTGTCAAAAAAAAAA
>CACSLK010013932.1:4160069-4171576 GCA_902706635.1 Striga hermonthica | reverse complement strand
GTTGTGTGACTTAGACGACTAGGTAGTGAACGAAGCTCCGAAGAGCCTTCCTTTGAGAACGACCCGAGTCGGGTAGCTCGGTTACCACATGCCCAAAAATATACTCAACATTATTAGTAAATGTTTTTTTTATGTTAAATAATTTGTGAAATCTATTTTTTATGCTAAATAATTTTTTGTTTTTTATTTTAAAATGATATCGTATGATACTATTTTTTTATCCTTTGGATTATAAATACTTATATAAATTACATATTCATATATATAATAATTTATTTATTAAAAAAATAAATAATATATATTTATATTATTAAACATTTTTTTATAAAATTAAATATACATATATATACCAATTCATTTGAGATAAAAATAAATAAAATACATTTTTATTATTATTGAGTAATTAACATTTATATAAGATTAAATATACATATATATATCAATTTATTTGAAATAACAAATAATATATTTGATGTAGAATAGCATGTAGAGATAAAGGTTAGAGATAAATGTTCAACTCTATTCTAAAGTAGAGTAAAGTCCGCGCTAGAGTAAAGACTTAATAACTTACCAATGAAAATTGTTGGCACGTGTGGACACCGTTATTTCGAATTTTTTTTGTAACAGACATGTCCAAAAGGCACGTGCATGTAGTGCTTCAGAGATTTTCAAATTCGTTACACTCTACGAATTTGGTTGTACTATATTTTGTGTACATTTTACATGTGAAGTTCTGAAAATATTTTTTTTTTAAATCCTATAAAACATTATCCAAATAAAATTATAATAACAAGATAATAAAATTTAATTAGTATCATTCTGTAGTAGAAAATCTTATTAAGATTAATTTCAATTATACACGACATGGAATGAACAACTGAACATGGGAAAATGTCATTGAGATTTAAACTAAAAGACACATAATCGAATCCAGCGATTTTGCTATAGAGTCATTGGATGACTCGACTTATGGACTCATCCATAGTTATTCACAAATGATGTGTTGACACGTGTCCTGCAATAAATGCACATTGGACATGTGTCAGTACATAAAGTTATGGATCACCCCATAAAGAAGAGTGAGGGGCACCTACGGTGCATTTTTAAACAGCACTTACGGTGCCCCCTCCCCCACCCTTGGATCATGTTGCCCCCTCCCCCACCCTTGGATCATGTTACTTAACATGATCCAAGGGTGGGGGATGAGGCACCGTAAGTGCTGTCACCGTAGGCGCCCCTCACCACATAAAGAAGCCCTCCGATGGCTCCATAGAATTTCTGTCGAATCCGAGGCTGTAATGTACAAGGTGCTCTGTCTCACTCACCTTTGCCTCACATTCAAGAAGACAAGTACCATTGGTCACAGAATATTTTCAATGATGAATGACAGTGTTATTTATCCCAGTCTCTTAACTCAGCTCACAAAAGTCCAGAATAATAAGACCCCACACCAGCTAGAAATTTGACCAATCATTGCCACTGTTTAATTTTCTTTTGTAATAATCAATGGCAGTATCAAGGACAAGGACCCATTTTTTTTTTTTTATTCTTTTTATTTCCTTTTGTAATTTCATTCTTCAAGAAAATATTCGACATGTCGATTATGGCAGTGCCTTCACCCGATATCTTTTTTTTTTTTTTTTTTTTTTCTCAATCGATCAACATAAACTCACATGGATGTGCGTGAATGTGTGATCCAATAGTAAACTGTGCTTACCGTTAGGGTCGAATTTAGCATGATGCGTTGCCAGTCGAGCTATGGCCGATCTGCATTTGAAGGGCTAACAAGGGAAAGAACATTACACATTGCCAAGAAAAAAAACCAGCAGAAAACGTAAATACTTTAAAATGTAATACGAAAGGTTTGGCCAATAATTTATGAAAATAATGGTCATCAGCCAGTAGCACAAAAGCAACCTAATACCATCCTGTTAAAACCAAGATATTGCCAAATAACACCTTTGATCTGCCAAACTCATGTGCAGCAACATGTTCACGCTCGTTGTTATTCTTCATTCGTTTCCTGAGCTAGATGACAATCGATGCTCTAAATGACCTGCCTGCCCGTGAATTCAAGATTCCGAACTGGGCCAGGCCACATTCCCAAATCATGAAAGAAGGAATCTTCACCGGAACAGATTTCAAAAAAATGGTTAAGAGACTTTTCTTTCACTCAGTCCTATTAAGAAAAATAATAATGATTTGAGTCATGTGCATTCTGTCAGTTTCTATCTACTGTCTCGAACGTATGGCTCTCTGATTGCTCCACTCCCATTTCTGTCTCGGCCGAAACACTCATAGCCTCCTTCATTGACTCGATTTCCATGCTTGTCGTTCTGGTTTTCCTATTCCTACGATCCTGCCCGTAAAGTAACCAAAAAAATGAAAACAAGAGAAATGGAACATTGAGAAGTGATTCATCTTTAATCAGTTTTGAACAGATTTTACATTGTTCTTCAGTGGAACTACCAATTAGGACAAGGTCCATCCGTCCACATCCCGATAAAACTCAGTGGTTAACAAGCATTAAGCTAAACTAAATCAGATATGGAATGGAAGCTCACCTCTCGATAAGGAAACTCATCAGTCTCGAGCATTCTAACAACCTGACTCATTTTGGGCCGTTTATCCGAATCTGGATCGACACACCTAAGTGCGATCAGTAATGCACGTTTTAGCGCACGTATGGTTGGCCTAACTTCGAGGTTTGAGTCCACAACTTCCTCAGCTCTCCTACTCCCCACCATCATTTTGAGCCACTCTACAAGATTAACCTGCCACAAAAAGTCACATTTATCATTACCAAGATTTTAGAACAAAAAAATTACCAGATGGATAAAATTTAACTCGCATACCTCATTCGCTGGACGTCCATAGTCCACTGGGTCTCTACCGGTAACAGCTTCCAGTAGTAGAACGCCAAAACTGTAGATATCACTCTTTTCGTTCAATAATCCTGTGTTTGCATATTCTGGGGCCACATAACTGAAAAATCCACAAAAGGGACGGGCTTTTGAGCTGGAAATGGATTATGTAGATAGAAAATTTAAGATTGAAGGAAAGAGAATGGTGGAAAAGCACATGCATACCCGAATGTTCCCATCACTCTTGTAGCTATGTGACTTTCTCCGGACCCCAGTAGCTTAGCCAAACCGAAATCGGATACTTTTCCATTGAATTCCTCATCGATCAAGATGTTGCTTGATTTAATATCACGATGTACGACTTTTGGCTCTATAGATTCGTGCAAATAAGCGAGCCTGCAAGATCAGCAGTGGATGAAACATCAATCCTAAACGGCAATCAAACTTTTAGCCAAAATTTGCGTAAGTATATGATACATAAAACTTGTCATCTTGGAAAATGAAACAAACTTCCCATTTGATTGTACCAAAACTCAAAGGTCTGCCCCATAATTCTTCGAGTCAACAAAACTTTATAACTTTTATTTTATAATGAATATTGATTGTTAAGAAAAGGAAAATAAACAATCAGTGCCAAGAAATTTGTAGTAGAAATTCACTTACGCCTTTGCTGTACCAAGTAGAACTTTCATTCTGGCTTCCCATGTGAGGGTCCCATGTTTCCTCATAGCCCCATGAAGCCACTGTTCAAGATTTCCATTGTTAACATACTCATACACCAACATCCTGCACACATATCATGGAATATCGTTTAGCATAAAATGCATCCATTCCCCCGAAATTAAAATGGGGTTACATTGAGAAGGAAAAATCTTCATAAAAAAAAAACAAGGTGCAACAGGAAAATTGTTCCCATATTAACCTGTGCACTCCTTCTATGCAATAGCCAAGAAGCCGTACTAAATTCTTATGCCGAACATGACCGATAGCCTCGACTTCAACCCTAAACTCTTTCTCTGCTTGACCACTGCAAATTCAGTTTGTCACTCAACCAACAAAAAAAACAAGACCCATAGAAGCTTCAAAATAAAAAAATTAAGAACAGATACGCACAGATTATTAAGAAGCTTCTTAACCGCCACATCAGTCCCATTGACCAACCTACCCCGATAAACGACACCATAACCACCTTCCCCAATAATATGGTCGGACGAAAAACGAGCAGTCGCAATTTCAAGATCTCTAAGAGTGAACCAGTGGCCCCACCCGAGATGAGATACCTCAGGCAAGCCAATCAAAGGCGAGGCCATGGCCAGCCCGTACGAAATAGAGGACTGTTTTCTTGCCTTGCCTGAACTCCCTTCCTCGCCCGACTGAGAACTGTAAGTCCTCTCGTGATGATAAATCGAACTGCACTGACTGATATTGTCTGCATCCCCTGATTTGGTCCTGCATATATGAACTATTGTCTTCTCCGTATTTTTCTCACTTGATTTATCATTAATGGCCAGGTACAAGCTTTCCGGGTCATCGTGTGCGTTCTGGTCCCCGACTCTATCTACTATAATATCTTTCGAGACGTTAGGAATTTGCCATTGGGAGTAGTTGCCCAGTGTTCTTCTTGATTTACGTTGGAACATGATCCATATGGACAATATACCGAGAATAAGAACTATAAATGCACCCATGCATATGCAGATTAAAACCCAAAGTTGGAGATCCCCGTATTTCCTGGATAGCTCGGTGGTTAAGGCGGATGACATTTTTTTCGAAATTTGAGTATAAGGTAGAAGCTGAATGAGACGTAAGCTCCGGAAATAGATTAATCCATTCTACCCTGTATACAAAAACACATTATATTATTAAAAGAATGAGAATGTGTGTAAGAACCACAAGCAAAAACCTAACACTCAAAGTTAGCCCGTATCGGATTCAATTGAACTAGTGCTGTAAAGTTAACTTTGTGGAGAAAAGTCGGCCACACGTATGAGCAGGCTAAGCATTGAAACCTCAACTTGGAGAAAATAGCAACTAATAACTAAACTGATAGCAGCATTTCAACCATAACAACATCTGTTATGGAAAGAAAAGGGTACCCCATTTAATCTACAAATTTGTATATCAAATCAAATCACAATCTAAACTCCATTCAAAGAAACCTCAAACTCTGCACTTCGGCCAGCAATAAAATTAGGAGAAGCGTCAAGAAAACAATAAACAGATAACTAAATTCCGAGTCCAGTAAGAAGTAAAGTAGAAAAAGGAAAGCTCCCCTCCCACATCGTCTCCCTTGAGAAACACAAGAAGCGGAAAAATGTCACCTTTTTTCCTCTCGAAAGAGGCCCAATGAGCATAGATACGCCAATGCAGGGACGAATACTGAAAACCCAGCAAAGAAAAAACTGAGAAAAATGAAATAAAGGGCAAAGAAGTAGAGGAAAATGGAAGTTAAACAGCTGAAAGAAGAGTAATTTTGAAGGCTTTGTAGTGTGCGGTGTGGCCAAAACGAATTCTAGAAAACAATAATAACAATAATAGTGTTGCTAATGATGCAATTAACAAAGCAACAATGTATGAAACAATGCAAGACAAAAAAAATCTGACCTTTATACGGAGTTCCTTTTTTTGCAACTTTTATTTTTCTTGATTTTTTTTTTTTTTCTGGGTTTACAAATGGTGGAAGAATTAGATTTGTGAGATATGGCAGAGTTGGGTGAAATGGTAGGTGGGGTTGTGTGAATGTGGTGGAAAGAGGCACATCAGTAAAGCTGTAAAGAATGCTTGGTTTGCAATGGAGGAAACCAGTGAGAGGGGGGAAAAGAAAAGCAATGGTGAGGAAAAGCAAAGTGTAAAATTTACAGAAGACTGCATTTATAGCAGAGATGAATATAAAATCATTTTAAAGAGGGGAGATTGGTCTCTGCTACGGAACCATTTTGTCGGGATTTATAACTGTTAGATCAACTAGTAATGACGGTTACATAGTGATCTAACGTTTACAAATCTCGACTAAATGGTTCCGGAACGGGATGTAGCATTTCCCTTTAAAGAGAAGGGAAAAGGTAAAAAAAACAGAAAGGGAATGCGTAAAGAGGAAAATAGAAGGAAGAGAATTGTTATGAAATTAAAAATAACCAAATGAGGAATGTGTAGAGGGAAAAATAGAAGAAGAATAATCAATATAGCACAATGAAAGAATAAGAATAATTAAAATGGAGAATTGAATATGAGGAACAGTCAACTTAAGGAGGGAAAAGCAAATTTAGAATTTATTTTACTGTGTTTCATAAATCTGGCTTTTGTCTTGATTTGATTTTTAGTGGTCATTGTTATTCTTGATTTTGTTTCTAGAGAATATGATGACATAATATCTTTATTTCTTTTTTGTTGAAATGTCTCAAAATAAAATCTCTCTCTTGAATTAATGTTAATGTTCTTTGAAGATTTGATAGTAGTATCCCGCTTCTAAAAAAAAAAAAATTCCCTAGTTAAAAAACTCTAGCTCGAAGAGTTATTTCCAATTTCCTGTTACACAAAATAGTGTTTGAATTATAACGGGAACCTATAAACTGACTGAAATATTCAGTTCGTACAAGAAGAACTAAAACAAAATAAAAAATACAACTCGAATGCGGACAGATTAAAGCTGAGGCGATTGAAATCTTTCCACAAGACAAATACGTCTTGTATAGTGCTGACGGGTCTGTGCGTAATATCCGCAAAGATACAACGGCTATACACTCGGAAGATGTAGCACACCAATCTTCAGAGTTCCGGCGAACGGCAATGTAGCTGAGAACAGATGACTTTTCATATAATGTGTGAGGCTTTGAGAGTATTCATAATGCATGCAATGTTTTTTTTTTTTTTTCTGCAGCTCCAAGTCCTATTTATAGGACTTCCACTGAGGGAAAACGAAACAGTCACATCTGCCACTTAAGGCAGAGATAATGGGCAAAACGTTTCAGGTGTCAATACACCATTAACTAGAAGTTAACACCACTAACCAGGAATCAATACCATTTCATTAACACTCCACCTGAGCTGTTACATTTCACATGAAGAGTCAGGTGTTCAGATCCATTGTACATGGAGATGTCTCATTCGGGTTGGGTCAAAACCCGAGTCCAAGTCCAACTTTATTTGAATTTTTCAGTTGGGCCTAAAATTACAAATAAATTTGCAGCAAAAAGATATATATATCATTTGGGCCCAAGGCCCAAGCCCAACTGCCCAAAGCCACCCAAAGTCCAATTGCCAAGAACCAAGAACCAAGGACCAAGGCCCAAGTCCCAGGCCCGAGCCCGAGCCGGCGAGCGCACAACACCAACACTTGGTGCATATCTTTGTGCTTGTTGTAACCTCTCCAACTCTTTTTATTATAATAAAGAGAGTTAACTCATTTAAGAGTCCAATGTGGGAAAGACTCTTGACCCGTCAAATCCCACAACCAACGTTTTACGTGCCCTTTTATGACTAACTTTAACAATTTATTTCACACTCACCAAAAATTATTTTTGAGAAAATAAATATACCACGAGTATCTACTCGGAACGTAGAATTTTTCTATAATATTTAATTCAACTCAAATTAAATATTTAGCCATCAAAGATTCAGTCAAAACCGGGTCAAACCCAAGTTTTATAACTGATTTTTCAAACATTTCCGTGGTCTTCCCCTTTTCCTGCATGTCATCCACAGCACCACCAGATCCAGCCATGGCTGGGTTGGGCGGGGAGGCTCTCTTTTCTGCCCTTCCTACAATCCTTGAGGGGGATCAGGTGGCGGTGACTCTCTCTGCGCTGCCTCCTTCTCCAACTAAGTACAGGGTCGTCGATTTGCCTTTTTCGCCTCCAGCCTCGGGTCAGTCAATGGAGTCTCCAGGACTCTTGTTCGTTCAGCTCTTGCTCAAGTCGGAGACTCCTACAAGGCAGCGCGCCGTTGTGGGTGGTCTGTCGCCCTTCCCTTTCTCGACCATGGAGGACTTTGTGGTGATTGACGTGAGGGAGGTCCTGAATACCGGGAATGAACATACTATCTTACTTGGCCGCATGTTCATGGACACTACAAATACTCTTATCAATGTCAAAGACGGGCGTGTCACCTTATCGGCTCTCGTTGAAACGGTCACCTTCACAATGAGCGAGGCGAAGACAACACCGTTAGTCACCGAGAGTTGCTCCTATATTAATGTGATCGAGGAGGAGGTTCGTAATCTTTTCCATGCCGAGGTCTCGTGTGTGTGGAGTTCCCAATTTAGATGAACCCCAAGAGCTTGATCCCGAAGAAGAAGGTGTGTTAGATCTTTTCGAGCTATCCAAGGAACCCGAGCCCCTGGAAATATTAAACGAACGTAAACTGCTACCATCACACCTCAAGTATGTATTTCTTGAAGACAAGGAGAAGAAGCCTGCCATTATATAATCGGGGCTTTTGAAGGAGGAAGAGGACATACTCGCGGGGGTTCTCAAGGCCAACAAGGATGCCTTCGAGTGGAGTTTGAGTGATATCAAGAGGATAAGTCCGAATACATGTATGCATCGTATAATCCTTGAGGACGAGACTAGGGTTGCAAACGAGTCGAGCGGCTCACGAGCCGCTCGCGAGTGCTCGAGTCAAAGCTTGACTCGAACTCGAGTTTGACCGAACTCGAGTTGAGCTCGAGCGGCTCGAGCACGAACTCGAGTCGAGTTCGAGCCTATATTTTGCCTTGTCGAGCGGCTCGAGATATACGTTAATGACAAAAATACCCCTTATTATATATATTAGCAAAGATGCTTAATGGTAATTTTATCTAATTTTCGAGCCGAACTCGAGCTGAGCTCGAGCATTTTGATTTCGAGTCGAGCACGAGCCGAGCTCGAGCTATTGTAATTTCTTATCGAGTCGAGCTCGAGCCTAAAAAGTTGAGCTCGACGAGCTCGAGCTCGAGCAGCTTAAAAAAACTAATCATGTTCGATAATGCCAATGCTCAACTCGGATTGTTTGCACCCCTAGACGAGACGAAACCTATCCGAGAGGGTCAAAGGTGATTAAACTCGACGTTGATGGAGGTGGTGAAAGGGGAAATCCTTAAGTTGATAAAAGAAGGAATTATCTATGTCGTGGCGGTTAGTGAGTGAGTGAGCCCCGTGCACGTGGTCCCGAAGAAGAGTGGGATTACGGTTGTGGAGAACAATAAGGGAGAGCTTGTACCGGCGAAGGTCACGACGGGGTAGCGCATGTGTATCAATTTCCGAAAGCTCAATGCCGCCACGAGGAAGGACCACTTCCCTTTGTCGTTCATTGATCAACTCCTCGACAAACTAGTCGGTCATTCCTTGTATTGCTTTCTTGACGGATTGTTGGGATACTACCAAATTCCAATTGTCGTTATTGCATAATTTGCATAACAACAATTATATTGTATTATTTTTTTTAGGGAGATAGTTTGAGCATCCTGAACTTCAGTGAGAACTTTTGAGAGCTTAGTTTTAATTTTATTTTATAGTTTTAATCTAACTTTTAGTTCATGTTCTTACGAGCCAAATGTTGAACATTTCTATTTTTCATATTTTTTTACGACACTTAAGTGCTTGTGTACCTACGGAAAGATCCACAATAGATTTTAAAATCTATAAGTTGCCCAGAAAAGTAACGATGAAGTGGAGTGTATGAATAATTAGATTAGAATAGAGTTCTAGTCTAATAAATATGTACTTCAATATGCGTGTATAACCACTTTCTAGTGAAAGAGTTCTGAAGGAAGTAGAAGGCTTCCTGAAGAACAATTTTTGTTTACTTCGTGCTTCAACTTTATATTAGTGCTTGTACATACTGCGTCCTCAATCAATTCTTTATACACGTCAACTCCTTAATTTTGTTATTAAAATGCTCATACTTAAGAGCTCTCTTAAATTCTAGATTCAATAAGTTGTTATTAGAATGAATTTTGACAAATAGAGGGATGAAATATTTTTGGAACTATTAGTTACTATATTTTTAATGTCAAATAATAATTTGTTTATACAATACATATCTCACAAATCTCACAATATACTCACAATATAGGAAACCACCCTTCCAGTTAGGTGTAGAGTATGCTTGGACATATGACATGTTCCTAGTGTTGGTTACAATATTTAGGCATACTAATGACTAGAAAACTAGAAACCTAGAAAACAATATGTAATATGTGAAGAAAACTAGAAACCTAGAAAACAATATGTAATATGTGAAGAAAACTAGAAACCTAGAAAACAATATGTAATATGTGAATGGTGAGTTATATTGTAATTTGATTATTTTAAAGGTGAGTTATTTGGTTTTTAAAGGTGAGTTATTTGGTTGTATTCTTTGCAATTTAATTGATAATAGAAATACAAAAGATTGAAGATATTGGTGGATCTTTTTTGTTTGTTGGTTCTTTTGTTTTAAAAAATGAGAAACATTATTTATCTTAATTAATAAAACCACGTAATTTTAGTTTGAATTTTCAATTATTAAATATATATTAATTTTAAAGTTTAGTTTATATATACATCGCATGTATAGATAAAAGATTGAATCTATTAAATATGAATACAATTTTAAAATATTCTTTAGAAAATGAGAGTATTTTAAAATTGCTAAAAAAAAAACATGATCATCTTTTTAAAATATTTCAAATATAAGAAAATAAACCTGGTTTAAATTAAAAAGAAAGTAGCCAGTAATACTACCAACTAAATTTATAAGTTTGTTAAACATGAGATTTTATTGAATAACTACCAAAAAAGAATTCGTGAATAAACCAATATTTTTTATATGTATGAATTATTAATCTATAGTAAATTTATTGTGTATTGTTCAAATTGAATATAAAATAATGATGGGTCTAATTTGTGAAATTGTAAAATATATTGGTAGTATTGAAAAATATAAAAGTTGACGGGAAAGATAATATTTTGGAAATATTTTTTTTTTTTTTTTTTTTTTTGCGTTTGAGAATAAGTTTGTCGGTTGGAGAAGAATTAGGTATGTTTGTTTATAAATTTATCCCATTCATACTGAATTCATACTCAAATTTGAGAATGAGTTTGTCGGTTGGAGAAGAATTAGGTATGTTTGTTTATAAATTTATCTCATTCATACTGAATTCATACTCAAAATCTAACTCAACGTTAATCCAAATTCACTATTTTCAGTATTATTAATATAACTAAATAATATCAAACAATCATTTTTATACATCGCGTCAATTTTAATTTACTATTCACATACTTTCACAACAAATCAATTTTACTAATTTTATGTTAAATATTATTTTAATATAACCTTAGAATCCAACTAACAACTAACTATACTGACTTTTTAAAATTAACTCTGGTTAACTAAAAAAACTCATTTTTTGCAGATATATTTATATACAAGTGTGCCCTTATTATTTGATGTGATAGTTACTCAAAATGAATTTAACACTGAATTTTCGAAGATGGTCTTAAACATACTAGATTTCCCAACCCGTCTTACTAAAGTTAGTTTGTTCGGTTTTTACTGAAGTCAAACTGTATAGACAAATGTAAGACAATCTTTGAAGATTGTGCTGGATTTCTAGTTTTCTCACATTAACCAAATCTTCTAGTACATGTGTTATACGTTCTTTTTTTCTTTTTTTTTTTTTTT
>CACSLK010013932.1:4142635-4156602 GCA_902706635.1 Striga hermonthica | reverse complement strand
AAAAAAAAAAAAAATGTGGAACAATAGCGTCAAATGGTTTTATGTTTGACCAAGATGTCGTGATATCAATAAAGAAAACCGCTTGGGCGATGTATTAAGTTAATCTCCTCTGATAAATCAGGTCAACTATTAAATTCATCTATGACTAATCAATCACTAAATGTTTAAGTGAGTATCTGAATAGAGTATTTGACTATGAAACAAAGTATAGATAGAATGTAAGTAACTTCAAATCATTGTCAAGCTTCGACATTATAATAAGCTGCTTATTAAAGGTTTTTTTTTTAGTTTCATTTTACTATTAGGTCGACAAAGATCTCTCAGAACCCAAACCTCGAGGATTTTAACATTTTTCCATCTTACCTGTTACTTTTATATGCACCAATCCACATAAATCTTGTGAGTTTTAACATTTTAATACCTTGAGCTCACTTCTGTTGCACTACTATGTATATATTATGTCCACGAATAGTTTGACACTCACCCATCTAAACTTTATCATAACTTAACACTCTGACACTCATGTCTTTAAAGAGTAATAATGATTTATAATAACAAATTACGCCATGCATGCATTCGATTCTTTCAATTTTACCCTTCAACATATATTTCAAAAATATGTACTGTTGTTTTTTTTTTCCGTTAAATAAATTAATATCTTTATTTAGTTAGTTAAGTAAATCTCAGAAAAATTTATAATCAATTTTCGTGAAGTACTTATTTAAAAAACATAAATAGGACCAAAAGTAGTTTAGTCAATACGTAATACCAAAAAGAAAAGTGAAGATAGAAATATACATTTGTAAATGACTTATAGTGGGTAAAAAAAGTTTAGAATGGAATGTAGTTGTTAAGATGACAACCTTTTTTCTCTTACTATAACTAGTTAACCGAGTTAACTTATGTAGCAATGTTCTTCGGCTATGTTATAAGTGGGAACGTGATATTTTAGCAAGCAGCCGAGCACCAACAGCATTTCAATGCAGTAGATTTAACACTGAAAATGTGTACCCACAATTCCACAAATAGATAAATCAGACTACATTAGCCTCCTTTGATCACACCAACAACACGATAAGGCAAATCCTCATGTTAAACTTACATGGAAGGTGATACTGCCACAGAAACATTCCTTTGCCCAACAACTTTCAAGCCAGCAAGTTGCTTCTCTTTTTCTAGTGCAGCTTCCTTCTTAATTTCTTCAATGCTCTTTCCAGAGAGAAACTATACATGTCGAGCAGATTGGAAAAGCATTAGGCTGATATTGTGAACTTGTAATACAGGCAAACATAATTTTTCAGACAGTTCGATCAGCACCACATAAGATATATTAAGATATGATTGTTTCCTCCATCATCAATATAAAGCATCATCAAGAGAGATATTGGTTTTATAGAGGTCCTACACCAATGGTAGATTGATTCGTTGAATTCAAATTAATGTTTTAGTGACAAACAAAAGAACTCTAGAACTGGATATTAAAATGTATTGAACAACAATATACACTACAAGCCATGACTTAACATGTATGATAATAATTATGATCATGTCAAAGTTCAACTCACAGGTTTCTGTTCATCAATCTATCAACAATTCATGAAACACCATGTTACAACCTCCAGAACCAGCACATTTGGTAAAAGATTCAGCAACCTACTGATTATTCTCCTAATCAATGATGGAACATGAGAATTGTGGCTGCTCTTTATAACATCAAAACCAATACCCATTCCAAGATTTCTAAGTTAAGTAGTTAACTAATAATAAAACGAGAATCTGAATCTTACAAGAGAAGCCTATTCACCCCAAACCCAATCCCACCCACCTACCCACCTCGGGAACACAGTAAAAAGAAAAACAATTGCAAGTCTGCAACAGGATCAAAAAAATTATCGAGTAAGTATCATTTATCTGCTACTAAAATGCACAAGCAATGTGTAAATAAGTAGATGCAAACAAAACAAAACTAAAGATTTTCCAGTAGTTGTAACACTTGTCCCATTAGAAAACAAATATAGTGATTTGGGGAACATTAAGCGGTGGGAATCTCTTGTCGTCGGGGAATGAATAGGGTGCGCAATTCAATGGTCAAATTCTACAGGATCAACCTATTTAGATGGGAAACATCTCGATCTAAAACATTAATGGTGCAGTTTCCATCACAGATCTCTGCAAACCATAAAAGTTTGATGATCCACGATGGTCTACAGAACACCCAAAAGAATATGCACCGCCCCCCAGTAGATATCCCAGCCAAATGACAATTTCATTTCCACGCCAAAATAAATAAATAAATTATAAGATACACCCAGATGCCAGGATAAGCATCTTATATATAAGAAATTACATTAAGTTTTAAGTCCTAATATATAATTCTTTACATGTAGATAAGTAAATATATAAAAAGAGAGCCTTTCCCAGCCTATATATATATACAAAAAATGGCGATGGCCTCAAGAGCTTTTACATAGATGGTCTTGTAGCTCAACCATCACCAAAACGACCTCACAGGTACAGGATAAGCTACCTAGACCTACATAAGGATCAATTGATACATCCATCACTCCATTATAAATTTCCTATTCACTCATGTCCAATCAATTCAAACAAAACTCACAGCCCTCAATTACGAACTTTGAGTTGCACCAAAAAATGCAAACATTAGAAGACATCAGTTCTAGACTCCTAATTATCAACAAAATCGACAACAATAAATCACGAGTACACAGACCAAGAAAACTCGGTCAAAGGTCAATGTAATACAGTACCTCAAATTTATTCCTAAAGCTTTTGGGATAAACTAGAGTCCTAGAGTTTCAAAATGTTGTAATTTACTGGTCAAACACTAAAGTATCTTGTAGATAAACTTACCTTTCGATACGGCCACCGTACAAGACCGTTGTCATAGCAGACCTTTTTCAAAACACTAGGACAGGTACCTGTACAATGAAAATTCAAGAATTTTCAGTCACAGCAAAGCATACATGTGGAAGAAACTGATAAAGTAAAGGTGACTGCAAGAGCTAGACCAAACTTTGCAAAGTTCAAACAAAAGTTAAGAATAATGACAATGATAACAACGACAAACAATAACAATAGTTGCAATAATTTTTTTTACCTCCACACAATTAAGGCATCACAGATTGAGGCATCTTAAAGGAGTCAGCTTTACCCCAAAAGGGCATCCAAGAAACGATGCCAACAAAATTGGCTAATATTATCACAAGTTGCTTCACAAAATTGGTTAGCTCACCAACAGTACAGTTGATTTTATTACTTGAATACAATGATCTCCCCTACCCATTTAGACAGTGAGTTGGATCATGAAACACTACAGCAGCAACGCATCTTCTAATGAATGTTTTCATCAAACAGGTAAAATATTTTGCCCAGTGATTACCTTCTGCATTTCTTGCACCACTGCGAAAAAAGAAACCTATGCTCGCTAGCATTATTAACACGCACGGTTTTTTTCCACAATTTGGGAGATAGTGAACGAGACGTACCAAGAGAGTCGGCGGCGTCGGAGAGTGGACGGGAGAACAACTTGGAGACCTCCTCAAATGAAGGGGATTTTGATCCGGGAGCTGGATTTGGGTTCGGGCTCGGGCTGGGTGTAGGGTTCGAATGCGGTAGTATATTGCGATTCGGATACGGGTTTGGGCTCGGATTCTGCAACGTACCCATCGGCCGTTGCCCGGAATTTGTCAGCCCGAGAGTGAAGACGGGAAAAGTAACCGCTGCTTTGGAATTTATCGTTCAAGCGACGCGACGGGATAATGTGTAGAACCGTTTTTACCAGTAACACACCAGCTAACAAAACACGTCCTAATTGTCCGTAATATCAAACTTTTGATAATTTTAACCAAACTTTTAAATAAATTGAATAGCCTAATTTTGTCTTATGTTCGCAATCCGAACTCAAAATGAAATGATTGTCACAGTTTTGTCATCGTGTCCGTCAATTCAATTTATGGATTAAATTTTTGCTGACATGGTATATTGAATAAGACGTGGTAAAAAACATAAAAGAAAGCTATACTTAGTAAATTCCTTCTCCAAAATCATTTTGTGACCTAATTTTCCTACACTTGAAAATTTTTCTCCCTTACAAAACAACTGAAATTGTAGTCCCGTTGTTGTCGAATTTCAATAAGTGAAAGAGCTAACAAATTGTCATCCCATTGTAGCGGCCATGAGCGACATATATGTTCATCCTTCATTTGTTTATTTGTTCTTGTCTAAATTTCAAACGTTGCTCGTCGTTCGAAGTCGAACTTTGGTGATGTGGATCTGAGAACATTTGTTTGTTTGTGAAATTTTTAATGCATTGTTAATTATATATTAAATATTGCTCGATTTGTTAAATATAATTGTGAATTTTGACCTAGAATTTCGAAAGAAAATGTTTTTGAATTTAGGGTTCATCTAGAAATTAGGTTTCGATGAAATTAGAATTGCTTACAATTTTTTGTAATTGTAAATTGGTTTTGAAATTAGGGTTATGATGATAGAGTTGGGGTTGATGGTAAACATATGGATTATGAAAGAATTAGAGTTTATTTTATTCAATTAAATGTAAGATTTTTATTATTTTATTCAATTAATTGCAAAATTTAATTGGGATTGAATTTTTGAGCGGGATGTTTTTTCAATGTTTAATTGTAGAGAGAATTTCGCACTGTTTATTAATTATGAAGGTTATTTTGTGAACTGTGGGCATGTTGTGGAGTATCTAGCTGGTAGATTAAGGAGTATAGGTTAGATGTTGGCAGATTTGGCTACTTTAATCTACAAGAAGAAATTCAAAAATTGAAAGTTAACAAGTATGAAAAACTTGTTTACAAAATGCATGGTGTTGGTGAAGGAGTTGATGGTTTGAAAGATATAATTGATGATATTTGCATTATGGATATTACTTGTTGCAGTCATAATAAGAAAATTATAGTTCATATTTATGTAGTTGGTGGTGACATAATTGATGATAGGGAATAAGAAAATGATTTCAGTGAGGCTGGGGCATCATTTGAGACACAGACTACAAGTCATATGCAAGATATTGATGATTGAGAAAAAGAGAATGATTTGAGTTTGGTTGAGACATCAATTAAGGATGAGCATGCAAGCCATTTGAAGATATATATTGATGGTATAATAGACAAATACTTCCGTTGAAGTGGGTGAAGGTGATGCAGAAACTGAGAATACATGTGTTGGGTTGGGGTCACAAGAAGAAACTGAGAATGCATGTGTTGTGTTGGGGTCACAAGAGTCATCTAAAGATGAAGATTATTTTTCAACTAGGGCGAGTTCATCAGATGATGAGACATGTATGATGATCTTATCTCTGATGATGATGAATATGTTCAAGCAAGAAGGAAAGTAAAGAAGTCTAAGAAGAAAGTTAAAGATTATGATTATGATGCAGGCTATACACATTCAATGGCTACAACTGAGATGGACTTAGACGAGCATGAATTTTTACAAGATGCACTATCATTGATGAGTTAGATAGTTATAGGAAAATAGATTTGGAAGGAAATTTTGTTACCTTCGACGAACAATGCTATTGTTTGGAACTCTCAAAACTCATTGAAAAAAAAAAAACAAAGAACACAATATAATTTTTTAATTTTAAAAATGTAATGCAAGAGCTTTTAAATTTTTTATGTTAGTAATTATTCCATGTTTGTAGATATTTAAAGATGTATAAAAACACCTCCGTAAGGTTTATGTGTCAAAAGACATTTTGGTATGTGTCCGAACAAAGACGGACGCATCTAGAGGCCAAAAGTCACATTGTGGTCACCAAGGGTCCAGACCTCTGCTGGCCGCGACCAGCTATGCGCCGCGAGCTCGTACGAGCTTATTGGACTCGAAATCGAGTTCCGTTTTTCTTACTCGTCCCCAACTAACCCTTTTAGAGTTCTAGCATGAAAACTGCATAAGCAAGTCTAATTTGGATTATTCTAACATTCATCAAATAATAATGTTTTGTGAATTCAATAATATTTGAGTTACTTTTAATTGCTTCAACCTTACATTTATCACATATACAACTTGGAATTAATTTTTCATTCACCTTAAAATAGATTTAATAATTTTCCAAGTCTTCTACTTACGAAAAAATAGACCGTAAAATCGGTATAAAATCAATTATCCTATAAAATTTCCAGAACCATTACCACCACCATGAATCAGAATATGACCAGAAGTGTGAAGGATAATGAGATCGAATATGCCTTTTTCCATATGAGTTCTTACAAAGACCATTTCTAGCATGTTATTGAGTTTATTTTGTCATGCTATCAATGTATTTTTTTCCTCTTGCACCTCCCCGAATTCATAAATCACACTCTAATCTCTATTTTTTCTAAGATCAACAAGCTTGAGTTAGTGAGCCATTTTAGAACAGTTATCTTGTGCAATGTTGCTTATAAAATCATTGCTCATAAACTTAAAACAAACAATTTTGACATTAATGAATATGAAATAAAATGTAGCAAATAAATTGGTATAATATAAAACAATCAATTGATCAAATTAATTGGTTGTTATAAATAAGTAAATAGTTGAATATTTATTTTTTAAGATATATAATAATGATACTTTTTATCTCTTTATTCTATTTGTGAAATTATTGACAACAAACTTAAAAAATAAATAAATATTTTTTATTTAATTATTTATTTTATTATAATTTTAATGAAACAAATCATTCTGATTTTATTTTTTATTTTTAAATCAATCGCCACCTAAATTCCAATTTGATGACAAAAGACGAGAACAGTCGGAGAGCCGGAAAGCAGAGATCGTAGCAAGATTCATCCACCCTTGTCGCCAAGCCTTCCTCGTCAATAGTCCTCCTATGTAAGCAAAAGCCAAGTGGGGTTCTTGTTGTTTGGCAATATAAACAAACCCACCTTAAAAGTAATACCACTAGTTGCAGATAACAAAAGCGCCCCCTAATTCTTTCTTTTACAATATCCAACCAACAGCTCACACACAATCGCCATTAAAGCAAAAGCGGAGCCAAGAAAAAGCACCCCAAGCATTCATCAGTCGCAGCAGACAAAAAGACTCGCCCCCCACATTCTTTCCTTCTTCCTAGAGAAAAGCCAAAACGAAAAAGGATTTGCCCCACTTATTCATCAAAGTATCTCCCTTTTTTCTTGTATAAATACTTTCATCAACATGCCCAATAACGCTTTCCCCGAGCTAAATCTCTGCCGAAATAACCTCCCAAACGAGGAGGGCCTCTGTGCTGGTCGAGAAATTTTGCGTTTCGGAACGCAGAACGGAATAAGGATAAAGAAAGGTGCAGTCTTGCTGCAATTGAAGCCTAAAGGGGAGTTGGCGCTAGGATGGCGAGTTCGAGTGGGACCAAGGATGACGTGGGCCCACCGAGATCACTGTCCCGGAGGATTACGAGGGCGCCCACTATGGTGGACGCCACCGATGACAATGGGGCCGTGGACAGTGAGATTGTGCCGTCGTCTTTGGCCTCCATAGCACCCATCCTCCGTGTGGCCAACGAGGTCGAGAAGGAGAACCCTCGGGTTGCTTATCTATGTAAGGAACAAAGAGAGCCCTTTTTCAGACTGTGACTTAATTATGATCATTCATGTGAACTCTGTCTTTATTGCCTTTTTTCTATTTGGCTGAGAGGTGCCTAGAATTCTTTAGTGATGAACTAGAGATGGATATAAGAGGGTCATGATTTGTGAAGTTCCTATATTTATGTTCTTTTCTAAGGATCTTCACTGAAGAAGTATCAACTTTTATGGGTTATGTGATGTGATAGAAAGATTCCAGCTTTCTTGTTAACATGTGAGGAACTAGGTACAAGAGATCAAAAGGGTATTTGATGTTTTTTTGGTCCTGCTGGTCCAGAGATATTGCCATGTAGGGTGACCTGAAGCCTACAGCAAGCGGTTTATGCCTTGTGTGCTAGGAAAAGATTCCGGTTCCATATTAACTACAGAAAACTTTTCTTCATCCACTATTGCATTGAGAGTTTAATTTTGAACTGATTGTAGATGTGATATGTGAAGTTATATTTGAGTGCATGATTAGAAATATAAAATATTTTTTGTTGATTGGTAATTGTTATATGAATGGTTAATCAATTTTCAGAAAGAAAAATTGAAAATAAGAAATTATGTGATGAAAATGAAATAATGGTGCATCTTTTTGTCAGTTATAAAATTATGAATCTAAAACAGTTTCTGAAGTTGGTAATAGTTAAGTCCAGTTGCCAGTTGGGATTAATTAATATTCGTAGTAGGATGACTTGAAAATGCTAGGGAACACTGGGAAAAATGTAATTTTGGAAGAAAATAATCTGTAATTTAGATAAAATTTATACCAATGAATTCACTTTGAATATCTAATATCTGTAAACTATTCTATTTGAAGGAATTGTAGATGATGAGTCCCAGTAGATTTTCATAGCTCGTAGCTATAGTTTATAGTAACTCGCCTAGCACAAGGATAGTGAGTGGCAACTTCAGTTTAATGTGTACTGAAACTTGGAGATATACATTTGGATTACTTTTCTGCAGAAGGATCAAGAAAATGAGAACAAGATTTTGGATGTTGAAATGTGTAGAATGAGAAAATGGATTTTGGGAATGGAACATGCAAGGGCTATGTTGGATTTTATTTGTAGTTTCCATCTGTCTCCTACCATTACAGAATATGTTTTATGTGCTTTATGTCTGCATTTCGCTAATTAAGTAATTCCATATTGATTATTGACCATGTCTCTAGGCCTGATGATTCTTTAATCCAATGTACCAAAACAAAACACCATTAATTATTAGTTCAGAAGCTCTATATTGAAATAAATTTGAGATGGTCTTTTATCCACCGAATTGAACATTGGGGCCATTTCAATGTATGCTTCTCTATTTCTTAAGAAAAAAAAAAAAAAACAGAAGGAAATTCCTTTATTTCAGAAGAACTTGAGCCATCCTAGAAATTATTGTTCAATCTAGTAAAACTGTTTGGCCAGCTGTCTATTGCTTCTGGTGAGGGAAGATAAAAATTGTTTCAGGATTCTGGTGAAGGTAGATAAAAATTGTCTCAGGAACTTATTTACCATATTGTTTACTTGTAGTCTTGTCCTTCTCTAACCTGTCTTATTTCGAACAATGGAAAATTGATAAATGACGATAGGAATGTCGTTAGCTCATTCATCCATTTGGTCATCTCTCTGGTTTTAGATGGAAAGGGAGTCTGAAACTCTTACATTGATTGCTAACAAAATGAAAAATGATACAGTCGTTCAATGGTGATTACAAGATTTACTGTAAACATGCCACTGACCTTTTAAGGAGTTGAGTTCGGTTCACATCAAAAGATAAATAAAATGAATGTGCAGTATTATAGAAGTCGTGTGGCATCAATTTGAGCTGCTCTTCCTTTGTTACTCTTGTTATAATTTCATTCAAGTTGGAGTAGCATAATTCTAGAAAAGTTACACGGATTATGTTCTTCAATTATACTATAATCTGTACATTATTAGATTATATCAGGTTTATGATTTCAGCAATATCGTGCAATAATATTCAGTACTTGTATATCTCATAAGAATCCCAGGATTATTCTTTTTAATTATTGATTATTTCTGAACTAGGTCGCTTTCATGCATTCGAGAAAGCACACCGGATGGACCCGACATCAAGTGGGCGGGGTATTCGGCAGTTCAAGACATATTTACTACACAGACTTGAAAGGGTAGACCTGATGTTAATTTTGATATGTGTACTTGTTTTATCATCCTAATGTTTGCACTCTAGATGAAGGTATTTGAATTTGCTAACCAATATTTTTGTCTTTGGATCAGTCTGTGCTACCATTCTCAGTGTCTAATATATGCTTCTTATTGTTGTCTCCAAATTGAATCCTCAAGGACCTCTTGAACTTAATGTTTGCAGGAAGAAGAAGAGACTAAACCCATTCTTGCAAAAAATGATCCTAGGGAGATCCAGAAATATTATCAGATGTTCTATGAGAAAAATATCCGAGAAGGGCAATATACCAAAAAACCGTTAGTCTTTATGATCTCAAGCTATTGTTATTAAGAGTTATCATTTAAATTTAAATTTGGAATTTATCATTTGTCTCTGCAGGGAGGAAATGGCCAAGATCTATCAAATTGCGACTGTGTTGTATGATGTTTTAAGGACAGTAGTTCCTCAATCAAAAATCGACGAACAGGTTTGTTTTGTTCTGTTTCTCGCCCATACATATTTTAAATTAGACTTTCGGTAACACATTTAAGTTCTGTTTATGTGAACTATGCAGACTCAGAGATATGCCAAAGATGTTGAGGAGAAGAAAGAACAGTATGAGCATTATAATATTCTTCCCTTGTATGCTGTTAGCGTTAAACCAGCCATCATGGAACTAACTGAGGTTATCTTCAGAAGATTCTTGAAATTTTCAGCAATGTTGATATCTATAGACAAAATTTGATAAAAAAATTATCTGGTTTATATATATTTAATTTTTCCTTGTTTTCATAATCAGATAAAAGTAGCACTTCGAGCTATCCGTGATGTCGATAGTCTTCCCCATTTTCAAATTCATGAAGGAAAGGAGAGAACAGTAAATGATATTCTTGAGTGGCTTGCTTTACGCTTTGGTTTTCAGGTAGACTTTGAAATTGCTCACGCTGTTGTAACTGTTTTAAATTGTATCACCAACTTCTTCTGCTTTTTTCTTACATTGGCTAGATCCATTCAATTTACTGATAATATTGCAATTTTCAATTTTCTGTGTACTTCTATTTTTTCCTGATCTGAATATTCTTTAGATAGATCATCTTAGTTGTCTGTTGTTTTTCTTCCTGTGTGGGTGTTAAAAGAAAGGAAATGTAGCAAACCAGCGGGAGCACTTGATATTGCTTCTTGCTAATATGGATGTGAGATACAGGAACCTACAGAATTATGAGCATGTAAGTTTTTGTTTACTGTATGCGTAATGCAATATCTTCTTCAAGTTTACTACTGGTTGGCCTTTCTATTATTATATTGGGCAAGTTGATGACAAATTGTGGTGTAGTTAAATAGCAACACAGTTCAGAAATTGTTGGACAAGATTTTCAAGAACTATAGGTCATGGTGTAAATACTTGCACATTCCACCAAATCTGGAGTAAGTTCACAGCTCATTGATTACATTATCATCTCGTATGTTCGTGGGTCACAATGTCATTACATATAAATCTTTCTGGTTGTAGATGCCCTTTGGGTGATAGGAGGCAACAGTCACAGCTTCTCTACATTGGACTCTATCTCCTTATTTGGGGTGAAGCTTCAAATGTCCGATTTATGCCAGAGTGCCTATGCTATATTTTTCATCGTGTATGTTTTCTCCTAAGAACAATTAATCATATTTTGACACCTTTATATATGCAGTCAGTGTGTAACTAATGCTATGGATAACATGCTTTTTCCTTCTCGTTTTTTTTTTTGGCAAGTATATTATATCTGAAATTATATAGATACTGATACTTGGGGGGGCTTGAGTGTAAAGCCTCCCTCGGTCGTTATTTACAGCATGGCTATTGCTTCAGATCATTTTTATCTGATAGTTGTAGGGGTGGGTTTGGGTCAGACTTTTTTAAATTTCTTTTTTTTTTAAAAAAAAAAAAATCTCCAAATAGTTTATCGAATCCCATTATTTATTGTGTTCATGTCTGAGATGATACATGTTATTTGTTAAGAGTCAGTTTATTTTCTTATCAAGTATTTTACTTATCACAATTCACAGGACAGCAGTGGAAGTGTAATCTTTTATTGCTACTTCCTTTAACTATTTGAATAATGCTTGATATCTTGTGTAGACTTAATTGAGATGTTCCTCTCCGGAAGATCAAGTGCATTGTTTGTGAATTGATAAATTATCAAATTGTCAAAAATCCTTTTTAAAGCCATGTTGCAAACCAGTAAGTAAAATTGCATAGTATGTTGCTCCAAAACAAATTAGAAAAATATGAAAATGCTAATCTTGCATATGAGAGACCGATGCTACTCATTATATTCAGTAACGTCTTTCACCCTCTAGTTGCTTAAGCTTTCAGTTGAAGTATTTATTCAGTTACAACGGTTACTTTATGCTTCATATTGACTTGATTGCAGCTCTGCTATAGCTATATTATCATTATCATTACCTATTTTACTTTGCCTGTCTCCCAATGAGAAAAGCGAGTTCACTTATGTTGGCGATAATTATATACTTGTACAAGTTCCTTTGGCTTTTGTCATTTATTACTTAAAGTACAGTTCGATTCTTTTGTTTATTTCTGTCCTTAAAAAAATATTAACTCTGCAATTTTAAATTGTAGATGGCACATGACATGTATGGGACTTTGTTTGGCAATGTTCAACATGTCATAGGAGGTACATATCAAGCGGCTCCACAGCGCGAGGAGTCATTTCTCATGGACGTTGTGACGCCTATCTACGAGGTTATGCAAAAGGTATTTCGTTTGCCTTTGCCACTTTTAATCATTTGATTTGTTTGATTTCGTCCGTAATTCTCCTATTTTTATCCCTATAGGAAGTTTGGAGAAACAAAAATGGGAAAGCAAGCCACTCAGCATGGAGAAATTATGATGATCTGAATGAATACTTTTGGTAACTATATTGTATGGCAAGCTGTATTTCCTTTTCCTTCTTGCTGAGATGTCTGTTTTTGAGTGACTCATTATTTTGGCTTTCTCAGGACTAAAAAGTGTTTGAAGTTGGGTTGGCCATTAGATAGGAAAGCTGACTTTTTTGTGCATTCAGAGGTCATAAAGCCAGCAAACAAGGTAGGCACTGTTGTTTGTATGCACTATGCTGTTTGTGCCCACTTAGAAGGAAAATTTCACTGTGGATCTCTTATCGTGTATCTTTTCTTAGTGTTGAATTTTCCCTTTATCTTATCTCGAACTGTCCTATTCCAAGGTGATGTTTCTGTACAGAGGCTGCATTCGATGGATTAACTGTATAGAAAAACTACGAAACGTAGTTTCAGCTTTGAATGGCTTTCTTGTATTGAATCGACTTTTATTTTGTGATTGTATTTCTTATCTATTTTGAAATTTAGTAGGTATATGTACTGATTTAGATCATGTTTGCAGGGAAATAACCAAGCTGTAGGGAAGAGAAAGCCCAAGACGAATTTTGTTGAACTGCGTACCTTTTGGCATCTTTATACAAGTTTTGACAGAATGTGGATTTTTTTCATATTGGCTCTTCAGGTAACCTTAATTACGTTTTCCTTTATTTTTCTGAAATTCTGAAAGTGATAATGTGAATTATCACTGTAAGAACGTACTAATGGTAGTTGAATATACTACCTCCTTTTTTAAATAAATGTCGTTTTGACTTTTTTGATTCATCCATTTTGCTATGTATGTAGACATATTAATGTCTAGATACATAGCAAAATGGATGAATCAAAAAAGTCAAAACGACATTTATTTAAAAAAGGAGGGAGTATGATTTATTATTAGTGGTTAATATGTGATAAATGGGTCAGGGTAGAACTGATCCCTAAAAGCTAGCTCAAGCTAAGGGAGAGGGTTCCCACCACCTTTATACATAATAACAACCCAACAACTAATCAATGTGGGATAACATAACTTCCAACAAGAAAAGTAGGTATGGGATTGTGATACATGAGATTCAAAATGAATATTAACATTTTGTTTATATTTTAACATCTACGTTGTAGGTGCATTGAATCACCTCACTCAATATGAGAATATGATCTTCTAGAATTTCTTCATGGCAGTTTGCAGATTGACTTTTTATCAAGTGGTTATTGTGTTCAGTTGTCATTGACTCACTACATGTTGACCAGAGCTTAAGTTTGAGCCTGGCTGTGTGCTAAAAATTGTTCTATTCTCATTTCATATATTTCTTCATAAGAATATTTCTTAACCTTCATGTAGAGGTTTTTTTTTTTTTT